>JAWQFJ010005708.1:0-7500 GCA_034096865.1 Theodoxus fluviatilis | reverse complement strand
ACCTTGAAGCAAGGTCAACCAAACTGGTATCAAAAGATAGGGATTACTTTGCCCTATATACCATATATAGGTCAGGTATCCAATCTCAAAAACGTCAGAGACAATTGGGAAAATGTGAAAAATGGCTGCTTTTTAGACAACATTTACGGCCCCTGCGACCTTGACCTTGAAGCAAGGTCAAGTCACTATGTATGTTTTTGTACGCCTTGTCATCATACACCATCATGCCAAATTGGGTGTTGATAGACTTAATAGTCTCCGAGAAAAATCCAACGTTAAAGTTTTTAACGGACGCCCGGACGCCGGGACGCCCGGACGCCCGAACGCCCGGACGCCCGGACGCCCGGACGCCCGGACGTCCGGACGGACGAAAAGGGTGAGTACATAGACTCACTTTTGCTTCGCATGTGAGTCAAAAAATGTGTGTGTGTGTGTGTGTGTGTGTGTGTGCGTGTGTGTGTGTGTGTGCGTGCGTGCGTATGTGTTTGTGTGTGTGTGCGTGCGTGCGTGTGTGTGTGTGTGTGTGTGTGTGTGTGTGTGTGTGTGTGTGTGTGTGCGCACACATGTGTATATGTGTGTGTGTGTTTATGTGTGTGTTTGTGTTTGTGTGTGTGTGAGTGTGTGTGTGTGTGTGAGTGTGTGTGTGCGTGCGTGCGTATGTGTTTGTGTTAGTGCGTGCATGCATGTGTGTGTGCGTGTGTGTGTGTGTGCGCGCACATGTGTACATGTGTGTGTGTGTGAGTGTGTGTGTGTGTGTGTGTGTGTGTGTGTGTGTGTGTGTGTGTGTGTGTGTGCGCGCGTGTGTTTGCATGCAATGTTCAGAATTTGCCTTACACGCGTCAGTGAAACTAAATATTTCTGTAGATTTTGATTCAGCGACGTTGGACGGTTACATTTTCTTCTCTGTATTCCTGAATATACACCGGGTACATGTTGATAACATTTATCGAAGGGAACATCCATATCTTGATTTGTGAAATAAGCTGGTCAGTGTACCATGCATAAGGGTGCCCATACAAGTAAATGAATATGCATTTCAGAAGATTGGTTACTACATTTTAACTGTAAATAAACTTTACCAGTGGATTCAGACTTACTAAACACACTGTTTTCAAGAGGCATGTAGGCAATTTAGGCAATCCTGTCTTTGATGGACTTGGTTCCTCTATTTTGTGGCACAAATATACTCGACTGTTTATCTCCGCGCTCACCTCCTACGTGCAACGTGAGTCATGTTTTTTTTAAATAGGAACAGCTCTCGACCCATGTAGGAATCTAAAATCGATGCACTGTTTACAGTCTGATCATTCGACCACGTAATCAATTTTGCTGGCATCTGAGGACAAGCAAGCAAAGAGTGGTAGAATACATAGTCACTCTGCCAAAAATATATGCAGCATTTATACAGGCACACACAGGGGCGGACGAGGGGGGGGGGGTTCTGGGGTGTCCGGAAACACACACACACATCCCCAACAGCAAAAAAAGAGTTTTACTTTGAGTGTCAATTTTGGGGGTATTCTTCAGTAACAAAATCTGCTGCCTGAAACTGGCAATGCTCATCATCAGAATGCACCAGATTGCGCCATTTTGCATCCTGGTTTTCAAAATTCTCCGGGAGAGCTTCCCCCCGGCCCCTCACCCACCTCCTAAGAAAAGTTTGGAACCCACCCACCCCCAAAAATGGACTGATCCGCCCCTGACACATACATGTAGCATACACAGAGACACATAGTATACACAGGCACGCATACATAGAGAGACAGAATACATAGACACTCTGCCATACATACACGCAGCATATACACATACACACATACATGTGCTGCCAGACCATTCCTACCGCCCCATTGTACCTGCAGCAGCTGCTCTCCCGACACTGCCCCCCTAGAAATCTGAGGTCTGGTGCTTCTCATCTCCTCAGGGTGCCACCGACAAAGTCTTCGTCGGGGGATCGAGCTTTCCGCTCTGCTGCACCAGTCCTATGGAATCAACTGCCAGAGGCGTTGCGTCAGGAGCCAAAGCAGAAGAAGTTCAGAGGAAGCCTCAAGACGTGCCTTTTCCGCCAAGCGCGTCTTGCTGACTAGGGGATCCTTGTCGACCCCTACTAGGGACATCCTAGAACCATGGAAAATTCGTGACATTTTTTGTGTGTGTGCATGCGCCACTGAGCAGCCTTTGGGCTGGAAGTGCGCGCAATATAAATACATTATACATACATACATACATACATACATACATACATACATACATACATACATACATACATACATACATACATACATACATACATACATACATACATACATACATACATACATACATACATACATACATACATACATACATACATACATACATACATACATACATACATACATACATACATACATACATACATACATACATACATACATACATACATACATACATACATACATACATACATACATACATACATACATACATACATACATACATACATACATACATACATACATACATACATACATACATACATACATACATACATACATACATACATACATACATACATACATACATACATACATACATACATACATACATACATACATACATACATACATACATACATACACACATACATACAGAGACAGAATACATAGACACTCTGCCATACATACACGCAGCATATACACATACACACATACATGTAGCATACACAGAGAGACAGAATACATAGACACTCAGGCAAATAAATATATGGAAAGTGAATCATGACTTAGTTCGACTAATTGTATTCTTTCCTAATTCTTTTAGCCCTGAAAAGGGCCGTGTAATTGGCCTACGCTCTCGAGCGTTTGTCGTCTGGTGTGAGCTTTCCTGTTGGAGTCGTCGTACCTGGCTGGACTGGCTGCTGCAGCAGGTCTGTGGCCAGTGGCTGCGGGTGGCAGCTCAAAGTGGCCGTTGTGGTGGAGACGGCGGCGGCTGTGGTTGCTGCTAGCAGCGGCTGGGGAGAAGTTCCTCGGCAAACTTTCGGAGTGACTCCTTCATCTGGCCGTAGTGAAGAGAGACTGGCGGGTGGTGTTTTTATTAAATAGGTAGACTACGACAGAAGTTCACTTCTCAACGTCTCGTAGGGCAAAATGCATAGTGTGAGGTCAAGCCTCCTCATCTGTAAGTCGCGGTAGAGCCCTGGTTGGTGAGTGTTGAACTTCCTCACGAGCTTCGATCTGCTCCGCCACGCGACGTTGTTGGATGTCATGCAAGTTGCCCTGCAGCACGCTCAGGCATACATACATGTAGCACACACAGAGATAATAATAATACACAGGCACTCAGCCATACATACATGTAGCATACACAGAGACAGACAGAATACACAGGCACTCAGCCATACATACATGTAGCATACACAGAGACAGACAGAATACACAGGCACTCAGCCATACATACATGTAGCACACACAGAGACAGACAGAATACACAGGCACTCAGGCATACATACATGCACCACACACAGAGACAGAATACACATGGACTCAGCCATACATACATGTAGCACACACAGAGACAGAAACACAGAGACAGTCAGAATACACAGGCACTCAGCCATACATGCATGTAGCACACACAGAGACAGTCAGAATACACAGGCACTCAGCCATACATGCATGTAGCACACACAGAGACAGTCAGAATACACAGGCACTCAGGCAGAAATATATGTAGCATGCACAGAGACAGACAGAATACACAGACACTCAGCCATACATACATGTAGCATACACAGAGACAGACAGAATACACAGGCACTCAGACGTATATACATGTAGCACACACACAGACACAGACAGAATACACAGGCACTCAGGCGTACATGCATGCAGCACACACAGAGACAGTCAGAATACACAGGCAATCAGCCATACATGCATGCAGCACACACAGAGACAGACAGAATACACAGGCACTCAGCCATACATGCATGCAGCACACACAGAGACAGACAGAATACACAGACACTCAGACGTATATACATGTAGCACACACACAGACACAGAATACACAGGCACTCAGGCATACATGCATGCAGCATACACAGAGACAGACAGAATACACAGGCTCTCAGGCATACATACATGTAGCACACACAGAGACAGTCAGAATGCACAGGCACTCAGACGTATATACATGTAGCACACACAGAGACAGTCAGAATACACAGGCACTCAGGCATACATACATGCAGCACACACAGAGACAGTCAGAATACACAGGCTCTCAGGCATACATACATGTAGCACACACAGAGACAGACAGAATACACAGGCACTCAGGCAAATATACATGTAGCACACACAGAGACAGACATAATACTCATGCATTCAGACATATATACATGCAGCACACACAGAGAAAGACAGAATACACAGGCACTCAGGCATACATACATGCAGCACACACAGAGACATAATACACAGACACTCAGACGTATATACATGTAGCATACACAGAGACAGTCCGAATACACGTGGACTCAGGCATACATGCATGCAGCACACACAGAGACAGACAGAATACACAGGCACTCAGACGTATATATATGTAGCACACACAGACACAGAATACACAGGCACTCAGCCATACATGCATGCAGCACTCACAGAGACATAATACACAGACACTCAGACGTATATACATGTAGCATACACAGACACAGAATACACAGGCTCTCAGGCATACATACATGTAGCACACACAGAGACAGACAGAATACACAGGCACTCAGCCATACATGCATGCAGCACACACAGAGACAGACAGAAGACACGTGGACTCAGGCAGACATATATGTAGCATACACAGACAAAGAATACACAGGCACTCAGCCATACATGCATGCAGCGCACACAGAGACAGACAGAAGACACGTGGACTCAGGCATACATACATGTAGCACACACAGAGACAGACAGAAGACACAGGCACTCAGACGTACATACATGCAGCACACACAGAGACAGACAGAATACACAGGCACTCAGGCAGACATATATGTAGCATACACAGAGACAGTACTCAGACATAAATTCATGTAGCACACACAGAGACAGACAGAATACACAGGCACTCAGCCATACATACATGTAGCATACACAGAGACAGACAGAATACACAGGCACTCAGCCATACATACATGTAGCACACACAGAGACAGACAGAATACACAGGCACTCAGCCATACATACATGTAGCACACACAGAGACAGACAGAATACACAGGCACTCAGCCATACATACATGTAGCACACACAGAGGCAGACAGAATACACAGGCACTCAGGCATACATACATGCACCACACACAGAGACAGAATACACATGGACTCAGCCATACATACATGTAGCACACACAGAGACAGAATGTAGCATACACAGAGACAGACAGAATACACAGGCACTCAGGCATACATACATGCACCACACACAGAGACAGACAGAATACACAGGCACTCAGCCATACATACATGCACCACACACAGAGACAGACAGAAGACACGTGGACTCAGGCAGACATACATGTAGCATACACAGAGACAGACAGAATACACAGGCACTCAGCCATACATGCATGCAGCACACACAGAGACATAATACACAGACACTCAGACGTATATACATGTAGCATACACAGAGACAGACAGAATATACAGACACTCTGTCATGCATACATGTAGCATGCACAGAGACAGACAGAATCCACAGACACTCAGCCCTACATACATGTAGCATACACAGAGACAGACAGAATACCCAGGCACTCAGACGTATATATATGTAGCATACACAGAGACAGACAGAATACACAGGCTCTCAGGCATACATGCATGCAGCACACACAGAGACAGTCAGAATACACAGGCAATCAGACGTATATATATGTAGCACACACAGAGACAGTCAGAATACACAGGCAATCAGACGTATATATATGTAGCACACACAGAGACAGACAGAATACACAGGCAATCAGACGTATATATATGTAGCACACACAGAGACAGTCAGAACACACAGGCATTCAGACGTATATACATGTAGCACACACAGAGACAGTCAGAACACACAGGCATTCAGACGTATATACATGTAGCATACACAGAGACAGTCAGAACACACAGGCACTCAGACGTATATACATGTAGCACACACAGAGACAGTCAGAACACACAGGCACTCAGACGTATATACATGTAGCATACACAGAGACAGTCAGAACACACAGGGACTCAGGCATACATACATGTAGCACACACAGAGGCAGACAGAATACACAGGCACTCAGGCATACATACATGCACCACACACAGAGACAGAATACACATGGACTCAGCCATACATACATGTAGCACACACAGAGACAGAATATACAAGTACTCAGCCGTACACACATGTAGCATACACGGAGACAGACATAATGCACAGGTACTCGGGCATACATGCATGTAGCATACACAGAGACAGAATACACGTTTATGGTATTTGTAACATGCATATGGTATGTTGTTGCTTTTAAGACAGTTGGAAGAGACGTGAATAGGAAAATGCTTGAAGTTACTGTATATCTGATGGCATTTAACCATGAAACTGGGGAGAGGAGGAGGAGAGAGACAGGAGGGTGGTAGGGGGCTTAGGCAAGCTAGTACAAGAGAACAGTGAGGGGAGGAAGATGAAGAAACTTAGACAGGATTCGGGAACGATTTCAAGAAGAGGTGAGTTTTGAGAGCAGAGCGAAAGGTCGAGGGAGATGTAGAGTGACGAACAGAGGCGGGGAGGTCATTCCAGATAGAGGGAGCCTGATAAAAGAAAGAGCGTTCACCAAATTTTGTTTTAACTGGAGGGTCCTCCGGGAACCTGAGGATTCTTGTGTCTGCGGAAGAGCGTAGCTGTCTAGCGGGTGTGTAGGTGCGCATGGGTTTAGAGAGATATTGAGGAAGGGATTCGGCGAAGTAATAAGTCCCGCGTCTCCTACTCTGACAGAAGAACGGGAGGGATGGAGGGTCACTAGTCTGAGACTTGACAATAAGCATTCTGTTTTGGAATCGTTTCAGCGGAGTTTTTTGTGTGTACATCCATGGACCCCCCCTTCACATCAAAAGTACAGGTCTGCAGAGTGTCTAACGTGGGTTGGAATTGAATGCTTAATGTGGTGTCTTTGTAGACCTGATTTCATCTGCAAATGCATGCTACTGACTGATTTTGAGTGCTGAAGCGACTATGTCAAACAAGGTTGCTAACAAAGAACAAAACTGGACCCAGTACTGAGCCCTGGAATCCCTAACCGGACAGAGAAGGAAGCGATTAATGATTTGTTTGATCAGGAGACCGTTTTGAATCTGTCTAGCTGAGATAAAATGAACCAGCAGGCACGTGTGAACTTCCAAAGTGTTTTCGGCCAGCGTGAGAGGAGGAGTGTTTGTGGTCTGATTGTGTCCGAAAGCCGCTGACAAGTCTA
>JAWQFJ010005705.1:12500-27763 GCA_034096865.1 Theodoxus fluviatilis | reverse complement strand
TCGCCACTGCCCAAGCAGGGCGGGAGTGCTTGCCCCGCGTGACGCTTACAGCCTTCTGCCTGGCTGGCATGCGGGAGATTAAATTTCAGCATGGGAAGTCAAAAAGAAAACAGCCTCATTAATTGGGGTGCTAATTAATGAGGTCATCCCGCCATAATGTATACTACTGGCGGGTGCGGCCTAGGCTGAGCGCTATGGGTAAAACCAGATCAAGAAATTTTGGGGAAAACTTTTTGAAAAAAAAAATGTTTCTGTTAAAAATAAGTAACAGATATTTTATGTTTTTTTTAATGCGTTTTAGGACAAAAGTATCAAAATGGCCTTAAGAACTTTTGACCCACAACAAATCCCGCAATAGCGGCCCTCCGCAATAGAGAGCCGACCCCCCTTAGAGAATTAGCTTATAGTGGATTAACATCCCTTTGTCTCTTTTATTTGCAGGATTCATTTGAATGAATGTACTATTTCTGTGCGTTACTCATTACGGATCCACAACCGCTTGCTCAAGTTCTACTGCTTGCAGATAAATTGTGATAAATAAAACCTATCAGTTAATTTAGTTCTTTCGGAACATTGTGTGTGTGTGTGTGTGTGTGTGTGTGTGTGTGTGTGTGTGTGTGTGTGTGTGTGTGTGTGTGTGTGTGTGCGTGTGGTTGCGCGAGCGAGAGGTATTGCTTAGTAAAACGGCTATTTTTCACCTGGTCGCACAAGGCCAATTAAGCATTTTCGTGTAAATGCGCGGGATCGCGCCGTCATGTTGAGACGTGCGCACTAGAGATGGCGACGTCATGTTGAGACGTGCGCACTAGAGATGGCGACGTCATGTTGAGACGTGCGCACTAGAGATGGCGACGTCATGTTGAGACGTGCGCACTAGAGATGGCGACGTCATGTTGAGACGTGCGCACTAGAGATGGCGACGTCATGTTGAGACGTGCGCACTAGAGATGGCAACGTCATGTTGAGACGTGCGCACTAGAGATGGCGACGTCATGTTGAGACGTGCGCACTAGAGATGGCGACGTCATGTTGAGACGTGCGCACTAGAGATGGCGACGTCATGTTGAGACGTGTGCACTAGAGATGGCGACGTACGATGAACACACTGAAATGAGTTGCGATACGTGCGACTATGACAGCGATTCGAACACATTTGTTGAAAATATTCATGTACAGCGTTCGTATGTTCAGCCGTGTCTGAACAAACCGTAATGCCTCGATGCAGATGACGACAAGAAAGAAGAAAACATCGGCCCCACGGCGAGTTTATCGGATGGACTCCACCCTACGAGTACGACATTTGCATTATTATACATAACTGCAATAACATGATTTTTAAAAAGAAAAGTACCGATTACAAAATTAACTCGAAACGGTAGTATTGCACAGTATTAGTTCAATGTTATTGAATTTACGGAACGTTATAGTCAGTGTGATGTTAGTGAATGACCCACAACTTGCAGAAGCGATCTCACAGTGGAATTTATACGGCAGTCGAGAGAGTTGTTTTGATATCCGCTCTCCGCTCAAGAAGAAAAATAAATCACATAACATAATCTGGTAATAGAATTGAAGCCGCGTCTATATACTACAATGAATTCAAAGTTATCGGTGAAGTTTATGAGATACTGTTGTTGGGATGGCAAATAGGTTCACTGTTGTGGAGACAGCAGGTTCACTGTCAACTACGTTCATGCGCAGTGGAATGGGAAGGAGAATGGAGTGCCACCACTACGAACTTCTCCAGGCATTCGAGCCAGCATTGCTTTCTGCATCCTCACAAGGTATGGGATAACGCTGGAGCACTTACCTTGAAAGTCTGCCGGCTTTGCGTAATAAATGAGCGATGTTCCCGGCTGTCAAACGGCACGCGGTCTGACGTTCTACTGACGGACGGTACCCCTCCTTTTATGGATAGCAACAAATTAGCACTCACCCATCACGTGACAACCACGTGATTCTGTAGATCATAAAATTGTGACACGGTAAGGCGAGATCTATTTAACTGCTTTATAAGGAAGAGCGGGCTATGTAAGGCCATTATGCACAAACATTATTAGAATACGTTAGGGTTAGCCCAAATGAGATCACGATGTCCCTAGTTATTCGCCACTTACGAGTCACGTAGGGAGGCGAGGTGTGTCACTGCTAAACCCCCAACCAACAAGGGGATAGCTGACGGGGAACCTGCTGGCGTTTCTTATACCACAATACTGCATTATAATGTATGCACCTTTACACGACAACTAAATAGCAACACACCCACCTTTTTGTGTTCTCTCTCCGCAAACGCTTCTCTAACTCATGTCATACCAAGTGTAGACGATTTAACACTTGATGTCAACTTGCATGCGTCTGTGACTGCCTGACCTGTCGATTTACTCGTTGTTGACAAGGTCGAACTTCCTCTCGAATTCAGTCTGCTGCCTGCGTTTGTCATTGAATGTTTCTACAATTGATCATGCTTTTCCATAAATCGTTGGACTGTAGTTGGCGATAATCTCCTACGTATCAAATGCAGTCGCAGCGCAACAGCTGGGCACCAACTAGCCATCTCGGAATCCCTCACACAAACAAGCCACACTTGTGGACTCGTGCGAGGAGAGGGGTGCGATGTTGGTCGTTTAACTCGCAGTGACTCCCACACAGAATGACAACAACATTATTACGTGCTCGCTAGCTCCCATACACAATCGTGGACGGTTATGCTGTCCACAGAATGACGATAAAGTGTGAATAATCGACAAACTGGTCTTCACAATGTGCTTTCTGATGAATTGGGTTACGATGAATATAATAATCATTTGCAGATGTCGTCAAGGCGATTCGGCTCTGTTTCGAGCACAAACGCCAATGTAAAAACGCAGCCAATCAGGTGCCGTGGCCCGCTAGCGGAGCGGGGTCCGCACCCCTTTGATATGCCGTAAATTTTCATTCGTTAAATACTTATTCATTCATTATTCATTCATTATTCATTCATTATTTATTCATTTCTTCATTCATACCTCCACCACCCATGTAAGTGAACTAACTAGTTAGAGTATACAGCATACATGACCTAGTATGAATGGTTGTCCGTTGATTTTGTCGAAAACGCCAGCAATGGAACGGTAGCCAAAACTCAGCTGGTCAGAGCCTGCGACAGCGACGGCGAACTATGTCTGTGTCCATATCAAAGGTCGCTGGGCGCCATTTTCACATTGCTGTCTTGTTGTCAAGCGCTAGCAGACACTGATCTACGAAATGTTTGAAGCGCTTTCTATCTCTACTCTCCACGGGCTGCATTCGGCAGGTAGTTGTTGCCAACTGGCGGTGGCGATGCCGCAAGGCGCCCATAGTGTTAACAGGCAGTAATATCGGACATCTGTAGCAGTTCCACCTTAGATATCTCCGTAACATAGTGGGAATCTCTTGTACTGACCGGGTTGAAACATTGACATCTTGAGAAGACTGGGATTGCCAGGAATGGAAGCGCTGATTATGAAACGCCAGCTTCTTTGGGTACGCCATAGATTGAGAATGGAGGATGACAGATTTCTAATACCACTAACGAAGGCTTGGACGACACCATTAGCGCCACGAAGGTTGCCGTCTTAATTTTGCATGCACATGCGCGCGCGCACACACTCACACACACATACTAATACACACACACACACACACACGCATACATACACACATACTAATGCACACTCTTACACACATGAGCACCAAAACACACACACACACACAGACACACACACACACACACACGCACGCACGCACATACTAATACACACACACTCACACACGCGCGCACGAACGCACACACACACACGCTCGCGCGCGCGCACACACACACGCGCACGCACGCTCACACACGCTTACACGTACACACACACACACACACACACACACACACACACACACACACACACACACAAAGAATTTTGAAATGACGTCAAAGAAAAAGGAGCAAGACTGTCAGGCACGGGTGCCTGTTTCCCCCGAGAAGCCATGTGAACCTTTTGACATTCATGCAGTGGGAATATTTTTCCAACTTCTTCGAGTTTACTGTGTTTTTCAAGCGTCTAAACTGTAAACTTTTGCTTGAATTACGCCATCATCTTGACATGAATTATGCGTTATTTTGTGAGGGCGTTTATGCACAAGCGGCTTTTGATTTTTTCATCATCATCATCAACCTGATCATCATCATTATCCCCTGATCATCATCATCATCATCCTGATCATCATTATCATCATCATCATCATCATCATCATCATCATCATCATCATCATCCTCCTGATCATCATCATCCTGATCATCATTATCATCATCCTCCTCATCATCATCATCCTCCTGATCATCATCATCATCCTCAACCTCCTGATCATCATCATCATCATCATCCTGATCATCATTATCATCATCCTCATCATCATCATCATCATCCTGATCATCATCATCAACCTCCTGATCATCATCATCATCCCCTGATCATCATCATCATCAACCTGATCATCATCATTATCCCCTGATCATCATCCTCCTCCTCCTGATCATCATTTTCATCATCCGGATCATCATCATCATCCTCAATCTCCATGATCATCATCATCCTGATCATCATCCTCATCCTCCTGATCATCCTCCTCCTCCTCCTGATCATCATTATCATGATCATAATCCTTATCCATCTGATCATCCTCCTCCTCCTGATCATCCTCCTGATCATCATCCTCCTCCTGATCATCCTCCTCCTCCTGATAATCCTTCTCCTCCTGATCATCCTCCTGATCATCCTCCTCCTGATCATCATCTTCCTGATCACCATCATCCTGATCATCATCATCCTGATCACCATCATTCTGATCATCATTATCCTCATCATCCTGTTACAAGTCGGCCTCTGAGTCTAGGGGTATGTTAATTTATCACTGGTTGGATGAGGCCTGACTTGCACACATAACAGTCACTGCTTTCATTCGCGCTGTCTCTTTCTCTCAAAACCAGAAGAAAAGGTAATGAGAATTCAATTAATAATGATTTAATCAAATAATGACAAACTATAATATTTTCCTGCAAAAATCAAGCATGCACAAGAAGAGTAGTTAGTACTAGGCCTGCCTTAATTAATGAATGGTAAAGTTTATCTTCAGTTCCACTTGGGTGACTTATCTCATATGTCTATTGAAAGACGCTCTCAGAATATTCGTCGATGAAACAAGGTTCATATAACACGAGTTTACTGACTTTCAATCCCAGAATTTTCCAGGGGAAGGTAGGTTCACAGTTACCGCTGAAGGTATAGTGGCGACAGCAGCGTTGGTGGAAACGTGTCTCTAGTTGCAGCAGAAGGGTGACGACAGCAGCGTTGATGGGGGCTTTTCTCTAGTTGCAGCAGAAGGGTGACGACAGCAGCGTTGATGGGGACTTGTCTCTAGTCGCAGCAGAAGGATGACGACAGCAGCGTTGATAGTCAGGCACCTCTGAGACGAGTTGGAGGGAATACTCTGTCTCAGCAGGGACTTCGGGGCGAGCCTTGTGCTCTGCTTGCGTGGTCAGTCTGAAGTGAAGAGGACGACGGTTCTCGTTGCTTTTCATGAACCTCAATGCTGAGGGAGCGAGCCACTCATGGCGTGACACGCCGGGTGACTGGTTGACTCCACCCACGTTTTGGGAGGCAGCTGCAGTCTCAAACTAAATTGTTGTTGAATTTCCCATAATTAACTATTCCCTGGGGGACTAATGTTCTAGCTTCTCCAACAGGACTCTGACAGGACGCTTCCTTAATGCCTGACACGCCATGATGGCTGCACCTGCATTGGGATCTCTAGATAACAATAGCTGCCTTCTCTATTCCTTCCCTTCCAGTGACCCTAACTTCAAAGTGGCTTTGTTCACAGATGGGCCTGGATAACAATCGCTGCCCTCTCTATTCATTCCCTTGATCCGCTTGGCTGAACTCACAGTTGGGGGGCCATCACAATCCTCATCATCCTCACCACAACCACCACCAGCACCATCACCAACCACCAACCACCAACCACCAACCACCACCAACCGACACATACAGTCACCACCCGCCACCACCCGCCACCACCCCCACCACCCCCACCACCCGCCACCACTAACACACCACCCACACACAACCCACACACCACCAACACACCACCCACCCATCAACCACCCATGAACCACCCACCAACCACCCACCAACCACCCACCAACCACGCACCAACCACCCAAAAACCACATTCGAACCACCCACAAACAACCCACCCACCACCCACCAACCATGCACCAACCACCCACCAACCTCCCAACAACCACCTACCAACCACCCACCAACCACCCACCAACCTCCCACCAACCACCCACAAACCACTCACCAAAGACCCACACACCACCCACCAACAACCCACCAACCAACCACCACTCACCACCCATCCAACACCCACCCATCACCCACCACCCACCACCCGCTCCCTAACAACCCACCACCCACCAACAACCCACCAACAACCCACCACCCACCACCCAAAACCCACCACCAACAACCCACAACCCACCACCCACCACCAACAAACCAACCACCCACCACATATCCACCCAATACCCACCACCCACCACCACACCCACCAAGCAATACCCAACTTGCACCACCCACCATGAACCACGCACCACGCAACATGCACTACCACCATCACCACCACACACACACCACAACACCCACCTCGCACCAAATACCACCCCCCACGAACCACGCACCACGGCTCTCGCACCACGCACCACCACAACGACCACCACCACATCCTCCTCCACCACCACCTCCACCTCCACCACCCCCACCAATTCCGTCACCTCATCAACCTCCCCCTCAACCACCTCCACCTCCACCACCTCCACCACCTCCACCACCTCCACCTCCTCCACCTCCACCTCCACCACCTCCACCTCCACCACCTTCAACTCCACCTCCTGCACCTTCACCTCCTCCACCTTCACCACCTCCACCTCCACCTCCTCTACCTCCACCTCCACCTCCTCCACCTCCTCCACCTCCACCACCTCAACCGCCCACACCTTCACCTTCTCCACCTCCTCCACCTCCACCTCCTCCACCTCCACCTCCTCCACCTCCACCTCCAACTCCACCTCCTCCACCTCCACCTCAACCTCCTTTACCTCCACCTCCTTTACCTCCACCTCCTCCACCTCCACTTCCACCTCCACCTCCTCCACCTCCACCTCCTCCAGCTCCACCTGCACCTTCACCTCCTCCACCTCCTCCACCTCCACCTCCTACACCTCCACTTTCTCAACCTCCACCTCCTCCACCTCCACCTCCACCTCCACCTCCACTTCCACCTCCTCCACCTCCACCTCCACATCCTCCACCTCCACCTCCACATCCTCCACCTCCATCTCCATCTCCACCACCTCCACCACCTTCATCACCTTCACCACCTCCACCAACCCACCACCTCCACAACCTCCATAACCTCCACCACCACCACCTCCACCTCCACCAACTAAACCACCTCCACCACCACCACAAAACATCACCAAAAAACACCACCACCAGCAGCAGCACCACCAGCATAGACCCCACCAGCATCAGCACAACCAGCACCAGCACCAGCACCAGCACCACCAGCACCACCACCAGCACTAGCATCAGCACCAGCACTAGCATCAGCACCAGCATTAGCACCAGCACCACCAGCACCAGCACGAGCACCAGCACCACCAGCACCAGCACAACCAGCACCAGCACCACCAGCACCACCAGCACCAGCACCACAGCACCACCACCACCAGCACCACCACCACCAGCACCACCAGCACAAGCACCACCAACATCAGCACCACCAGCACCACCGGCACCACCAGCACCACCAGCACCAGCACCACCAGCACTAGCACGAGCACGAGCACCACCACCACCACCACCACCAGGACCACCAGCACGACCATCAGCACCACCAGCACCACCACCACCAGCACCAGCACCGCCAGCACCATCAGCACTAGCACCACCACGAGCATCAGCACCACCAGCACCACCACCACCAGCACCACCAGCACAAACACCACCAGCACAAACACCACCAGCACAAGCACCACCAGCACCACCACCACCAGCACCACCAGCACCACCAGCACAATCACCACCAGCACCACCACCAGCACCACCAGCACGAGCACGAGCACCACCAGCACCAGCACCACCAGCACAAGCACCACCACCACCACCACCACCAGCACAAGCACCACCAGCACCACCACCACCAGCACCAGCACCAGCAGCACCACCAGCACCACCAGCACGAGCACCAGCACCAACAGCACCACCACCACCACCAGTACCACCAGCACAAGCTCCACCAGCACCACCAGCACCACCAGCACCACCAGCACCAGCACCAACACCACCAGCATCAGCACCACCACCAGCACCACCAGTACCAGAACCAGCACCAACACCAACACCACCAGCATCAGCACCACCAGCACCACCAGCACCAGCACCAACACCACCAGCATCAGCACCACCACCAGCACCACCAGTACCAGAACCAGCACCAGCACCACCAGCACCACCGGCACTAACACCAGTACTATCAGCACAAGCACCCCAGCACCAGCACCAGCACCACCAGCACCACCAGCACCACCAGCACCACCAGCACCACCAGCACCACCAGCACCACCAGCACTAGCACCAGCACCACCAGCACCACCAGCACCACCAGCACCACCAGCACCACCAGCACCACCAGCACCACCAGCACCAGCACTAGCAACAGCAACACCAGCACTAGCACCAGCACCACCAGCACCAGCACCAGAACCAGCACCACCAGCACCATCAGCACGAGCACCAGCACAACCAGCACCAGCAAAAGCACCGCCAGAACAACCAGCACCACCAGCACCAGCACCAGCACCACCCGCTCCACCACCCGCCCCCCCCCCACCACCTCCACCACCCCCCCCCCCACATCCCCAACCACCCCCTACCACTCCACCCCTCCTCCACCACCACCCCCACAACCCCAAACACCCCCCACCAAAACCACCACCACCACCCCCACCACCACCACCACCATTACAATTACAACCAACACCACCACTACTCCTACCACCACCTCCACCACGACCACCATCACCAACACCACCACCACCACCACAACTACCTCCTCCGCCACCACCACCACCTCCACCACCACCACCTCCACTACCTCCACCTCCACCAACACCACCTCCACCACCACCACCTCCACCACCAATACTTCACCACCACCACCACCACCACCACCTCCACGACCACCACCACCCGAACCACCACCTGTACCACCACCACCACCACCTCCACCACCACCACCTCTAAAACCACCACCACCTCCACCACCACCACCAACAACAACAACTCCACCACCACCTCCACCACCATCACTTCAACCACCACCACCACCCCCACTACTTCCACCACCTCCACCACCACCCCCACCACCAACACGTCCACCTACAGCACCACCACATGCAACTCCACCACCATCACCACCACCTCCACCACCAATACCAATACCACCACCTCCACCACTACCACCACCAACACCACCATCTCCACGACCACTACCACAACCATCTCCACATCCACCACCACCACCACCACCACCACCACCACCACCACAACTACCACCACCACCACCACCACCACCACCGCCACCACCACCTCCATCACCACTACCACCACCACCACCACCACCATTCCCATCACCACCATCACCTCCACCACCACCATAACCACCACCACCTCCACCACCAAAACCACCTGTCCTGTCTGCCTGTCCTATCTGTCTGTCCTGTCTGTCTGTCCTATCTGTCTGTCCTGTCTGTCTGTCCTGTCTGTCCAGTCTGTCTTGTCTGTCCTGTCTGTCTGTCCTTTCTGTCTGTCCTGTCTGTCTGTCCTGTCTGTCCTGTCTGTCCTGTCTGTCCTGTCTGTCTGTCTGTCTGTCATGTCTGTCTTGTCTGTCCTGTCTGTCTGTCTGTCCTGTCTATCTGTCTGTCTGTCCTGTCTGTCTGTCTTTCCTGTCTGTCTGTTCTGTCTGTCCTGCCTGTCCTGTCTGTCCTGTCTTTCCTGTCTGTCTGTCATGTCTGTCTTGTCTGTCCTGTCTGTCTGTCTGTCCTGTCTATCTGTCTATCTGTCTGTCTGTCCTGTCTGTCTGTCTTTCCTGTCTGCCAGTCCTGTCTGTCTGTCCATCTGTCAGTCTGTCCTGTCTGTCTGTCTGTCTGTCTGTGTGTCTGTCTGTCCTGTTTGTCTGTCCTGTCTGTCTGTCCTGTCTGTCTGTCCTGTCTGTCTGTCCTGTCTGTCTGTCCTGTCTGTCTGTCCTGTCTGTCTGTCCTGTCTGTCTGTCCTGTCTGTCTTTCTGTCTGTCCTGTCTGTCTGTCTGTCTGCCCTGTCTGTCTGTCCTGTCTGTCCTGTCTGTCCTGTCTGTCTGTCCTGTCTGTCTGTCCTGTCTGTCTGTCCTGTCTGTCCAGTCTGTCCTGTCTGTCCAGTCTGTCCTGTCTGTTCTGTCTGTCCTGTCTGTCTGTCTGTCTGTCATGTCTGTCTTGTCTGTCCTGTCTGTCTGTCTGTACGTCCTGTCTGTCTGTCTGTCCTGTCCGTCTGTCTGTCTGTCTGTCTGTCTGTCTGTCTGTCTGTCTGTCTGTCTGTCTGTCTGTCTGTCTGTCTGTCTGTCCTCTCTGTCTGTCCTGTTTGTCTGTTCTGTCTGTCTGTCATGTCTGTCTGTCCTGTCTGTCCTGTCTCTTTGTCTTTCTGTCTGTCTTGTCTGTCTGTCCTGTCTGTCTGTCTGCCCTGTCTGTCTGTTCTGTCTGTCCTGCCTGTCCTGCCTGTCCTGTCTGTCTGTCTGTCCTGTCTGTCAGCATGTCCTGACTTCCTGTCTGTCCTGTCTGTCTGTCCTGTCTGGCTGTCTGTCTGGCTGTCTGTCTGTCCTGTCTGTCCTGTCTTTCGTGTCCGTCCTGTCTGTCTGTCCTGTCTGTCCTGTCTGTCTGTCATGTCTGTCTATCTGTCATGTCTGTCTGTCTGTCCAGTCTGTCTGTCCTGTCATTACTGTCTGTTTGTCTGTCCCCCTTTCCCCCCCTCTCTCTCTCTCTCTCTCTTTCTCTCTCTCTCTCTCACTCTCTCTCTCACTCTCTCTCTCTCACACTCTCTCTCTCTCTCTCTCTCTCTCTCTCTCTCTCTCTCTCTCTCTCTCTCTCTCGTTTCAGGGTTCGATCTAGTTCTCAGTGCTGTCCCTCGCTCCCAGCCCTCCGCCCGGCAGCCAGCGAGTGGGAATTTAGGACAGAGAAGCTTGTAAGTTGCTTTTGAAATATTCAATCGGTCCTAATTGTTTGAATCTGAGCCGTGGTGTTTTAGGGACGTGAGTTGTGTTCACGAAACGAATTGATCCAACTGTGCCAGTAGTGTCGGCTGGTGTTTATAGTTTTCGTGTGCGGACCGAGCATGCGTAGGCACTACTGCTTTACCGTCATGAATGAAGCATTTGTATCGTTTCCATCTAGAGAATGCAATAGCTAGTTGCAAGGCGACTACTTCTAGCCGCTAAAATCACCATGGGCGTTGAACTTTGCTTTTACCGTCAGCGCATTGGAATGCACTATGCTCGTGTCTGCACAAGAACGAAAAGGACTCGCACGACTCAGCAAGAGCAGGAACAACGGCGGGTAAATTGGCCCACGCTGCTGGCACCGAGCAGTAGCTACGGGGCACAATTTTCACTCCCGCCTTCAGCGAGGAAGATATGCTGCCTCATCACTGCTCTGTGCGTGTTGCTGATGGTTTCGTGTGCCTCAAAGCCGCGTGCCACGTCTACCAATCTGCAGGACCTCTCTACTCTCATTACGCTAACCGGCGATGTACATGCCAATCCCGGTCCTCAGATCGGGGGCATAAATCCTGTGCTGCATACGAATGGATACACATCTTCTCATCAGGCGCAAACGCCGTACTGGACTTACAGCTCACCGGGTTATGCCCCCAGGATGCTTGGCACTTGCTCGAGGTTAAAACAGATGATGAAGAATCTAGAAACATCAATGGGCGAGAAACTAGATGGTATGCAACAAGAACTGGCATATTTGATTGACTGTGTGAATGGGCTCTGTAGAGAGCATGAGGAGCTGCGAACATTCTGCCATGAATCTATGCTGCAATGCTACTTCAGGTATCAATATTTGTCTGACTGGAATGCAAGCATGCAGAGACAACAGGACGACATGAAGAAGACTCTAGTGTCTTTAAGCACCGTGACGTCAGATCACCAGTCGGTCAGGACAGAACGCATGCGGAAAATGAACAGTGCTCGGTTCTTTGGTGTTCACGAGGAGATGCGCGAAACAGATGAGCAGTGTTTTCAGAGCGTGCTCTATCTCTTGCAGGAAGCGTTGCCTGAAGTTCCCTGGACCGTGAACAAAATCATCGGTGCCGAAAAGCCTCGGACAGCGCTCTCGATTCCCCGCGTCCGGTGTTGGTGACATTTGATAAAACATCAGACAAAATGCTTGTGCTAAGACGTGGGCGTCACACGCTCAGGCGGATGGGTATCAGGATCTCCGGAAGTTTTGCACTCCAGCAGTCGAATCGACCCGTTCAAAACAAATATGATGGAAACCAACTAGTAGTACCTCGTGGTGGTCGTTCTGCACCTGAAGCACCAGCAATTCCTGATTGAAATGCCAGCCGGAAAAGGCGGAGAGGAAGCGAGCAACGAAGAACCCAGCGACGGGATTTCCGGGCGTCAAGGATTCTTGTACAGGTCAATATAGAAGACTCACTCCCCAAGGCACTGAGCCAGATTCCCAACCGTGGCGTAGCGGACGTCGGTGTGGGAGAAGCAGAGGTAGCCATCATGTTACGTGAGTGCCGGCGGGAAGTGCACCAGGTGGCGGCGAACTTCAGCGACATTGATGTCACAGAGGGGTACCCCCCTGGAACTGCTGGAGACCGTGCGGCTTCTCCCCGCACAAGGGATAGTAGTCCCTCCACTGGAGAAGACGAAGACCATGTGTTGGGGGAGAATGCATGGCATGAGGAGGGAGACCATTTGGAGGCTGTTCGGCCTGCCCTGTCGGCTGCACGCGCTCATACATTAAACAGAAGGGATGAAGTTGGGCCCACTCCATGTCCGGGGACCCCAGCCCTTTTTGGATCACAGAGTCGGGCGGTGCAAAGCTCCATGTTCGACTGGCTTAAGTCTTCCGGCTCTGGTTTGCCAGAGTTGGAGTCAGGTATAAACGGTACCACAATGGACGACCACGGCAAGCCTGGCTCAGGGGACATGGGCTGGAGTGGTGAAAACTCAGAGACTGGCGTCCCTTGCAAGGCAACCAGTGCGGAGGAGGACAACGAGGAGGACAGGCGGCAAAGTTAAACTGATGAAAGTGTGCCGCATTCAGGTAGGGGCGGTGTGTGGCAGGGCAGATTGCGCCCCCCGGCAGACACGCGCCTCTGCCGTGATGACCTTGGTGATCCTAGCTCTGGGTCCTGACTGATTGGCCGACGACCCGTTGAAGCAGCCTTGCCCCAACGATGCTTCAACAATGGAAATCGTTTAAATCCCAGTAGAACGAAGCGCAGCTTAAAGGTGGTCAGCTGGAACATCGAAGGGCTATCAGCCAGACTCATGGAACCTGGATTTTAGATTATCTACACAAATTCGATGTCTGCTGCTTATTAGAAACTTTTACATCGAACGAATTTGATTTTAATGCCAAATTTGATCAGTATGCAGTGTTCCACTTCCCTGCTATCAAGCTGTCTCGCCAGGGGCGTAGGTCAGGTGGGGTCGTTGTCCTGGTCAAGAAGGAGTGGACTCAGCACGTGTATTTAGTACCATGTGAATATGACAATATATTGATGATCCGTCTCCGTCAGATAATAGAACATGAACTTGTCATCATATGTGCCTATATACCACCTGTAGACTCCCCATATTACAAGGGCAGAGAGGTAAAATGTAATATCATTCTTCTAGAAGATGCCATTTTACAGGTACAAGAAAAGTTCCCAAAAGCGTCTCTGCTTATCTGCGGAGATTTGAACGCAAGGACTGGGAGCTGGAACTTACACGACGAAGAAGAAAGTGTTGATGACAGGAGGAACCCTGAGTTGGAGGTAAAGGGATGTGGATGCTCGGAGTTCTCAACACGGAGGTCCTCCTGCGATAAGGTGGTGAACCAATTCGGCAAAACGCTCATCAATCTCTGTTTTATCCATCATATATGCATAATGAATGGAAGCGTTCATGGTGATAGAGATGGTGCTTTTACCTGCATTTCTCAAAACGGAGAAAGTGTAGTGGACTACTGCTTGCTCTTACCTGAAAACTTTACTTCCTCCATTAATGTGAAGGTTGCTATGAATATACTGTCAAGTCATATGCCTCTCGAAATTAACATAGGCCCACAAACACTTTACCAAAATTGTACTCAGACACGCAACAAAGTGGTGTCTAAGCTATTCTGGGATAAAGACAAAGTTGACAACATAAAAGAGGGTCTGCAGTCCACTGCCTTCCGAGAGAACTTGGCGCAGGCTTGTAGTGCGATTACGCTTTGCCCAGATGCTGCCTTGCAGTTATTCGAGAACGCGCTGCTGACCTGTGCTCAAAGTATGCGTAGGAATTTTCAACTGCGCCAGCCTGCCACTAGCAACTCTGCAAGATGGTTCGATGCAGAATGCGCTACTCTCAAACAGGAAGCTAGAAAGGCTCTGGCTCAGTTCAGGGATTCTTGAACTGTAAATGACAAAAATGCCTATACCCTCGCAAGAAAATTACTTAAAGAAACCACGCGGAAGAAAAAGCGTGAGTACTCAGATTCAGTGTGCAATGAACTCATTAAGAAATCTGCGAACTCGAATACATTTTGGACTCTAGTGCGCGAAGCTTCACCTAGGAGGACAGGAATGCCCGATATTGGCATAGACACATGGGAGGAGCATTTTAAACACTTGTTCAGTCTTACCAGGAGTGACCAATGGCACGTCTTCACTGCTGACGGTGGGGGTGGGGTCGTAGTTGATGAAGACTTTGATGCTCCAATCATGGACAGAGAGGTGCAATGGGCCATCATGAGGCTGAAAGGGGGGAGGGCTCCGGGAGTCGATGAAATCCCAAGTGACCTGCTAAAGTTAGCTGGTGGTCAGGTTTTGCCTTTTCTCACTGCATTCTTTGCGAAACTTTACGAATGGCAATACTTTCCTCCCAAATGG
>JAWQFJ010005705.1:0-5000 GCA_034096865.1 Theodoxus fluviatilis | reverse complement strand
CCTCCACCACTTCCATCACCTCCACCACTTCCACCACCACCACCTCCACCACCACCACCACCTCCACCACCCCCACCACCACCACCTCCACCAACACCACCTCCATTACCACCAACACCTCCACCACCACCACCACCCCCACCACCTCCACCACCATCACGTCCAAGACCACCACCACCACCTCCACCACCATCACCTCCTCCGCCACCACAACCACCTCCACCACCACCTCTACTACCACCACCACCACCTACAACTCCACCACCACCACCACCACCACAACCCCCTCCACCACCACCACCTCCTCCTCCACCACCACCACCACCACCACCACCTCCACCACCACCACCACCACCACCAACACCACCACCACCACCACCTCTACGTTCACCACCACCACCACCACTTCCAACTCCACCACCACCACCTCCATCCCCACCACCATCACCACCACCTCTACCACCACTACCACCACCACCACCTCCATCATCACCACCACAACGACCTCCACCTCACAACCACCACCACCACCACCACCACCTCCACCTCCCCCTCCACCACCCCCACCTTCACCACCAAAACCACCACCACCACCACCAACACGACCTCCAGCACCACTACCACCACCTCCACCTCCACCATCACCACCACCACCTCCACCACCACCTCCACCACCTCCACCACCTGTCCTGTATGTCTGTCCTGTCTGTCTGTCCTGTCTCTCTGTCCTGTCTGTCTGTCTGTCTGTCTGTCTGTCTGTCCTGTCTCTCCTGTCTGTCCTGTCTGTCTGTCTGTCTGTCATGTCTGTTCTGTCTGTCCTCTCTGTCTGTCGGTCATGTCTGTCTGTCTGTCCTGTCTGTCTGTCCTGTCTGTCTGTCCTGTCTGTCTGTCCTGTCTGTCTGTCCTGTCTGTCTGTCCTGTCTGTCTGTCCTGTTTGTCTGTCTGTCTGTCTGTATCTCTGTCTGTCCTGTCTGTCCTGTCTGTCTGTCTGTCCTGTCTGTCCTGTCTGTTCTGTCTGTCTGTCGGTCATGTCTGTCCTGTCTGTCCTTTCTGTCTGTCCTGTCTGTCTGTCCTGTTTGTCTGTCTGTCTGTATCTCTGTCTGTCCTGTCTGTCTTGTCTGTCTGTCTGTCCTGTCTGTCCTGTCTGTCCTGTCTGTCCTGTCTGTCCTGTCTGTTCTGTCTGTTCTGTCTGTCTGTCTGTCATGCCTGTCTGTCGGTCCTGTCTGTCTGTCCTGTCTGTATGTCCTGTCTGTCTGTCTGTCCGTCTGTTTGTCTTGTCTGTTTGTCCTGTCTGTCTATCCATCTGTCTGTCTGTCATGTCTCTCTATCCTGTCAGTGTGTCTGTCCTGTCTGTCCTGTCTGTCCTGTCTGTCCTGTCTGTCTGTCTGTCTGTCTGTCAGTCTAGTCTAGTCTGTCCTGTCTGTCTGTCTGTCTGCCTGTCTTGTCTGTCTGTCTGTCCTGTCTGTCTGTCCTGTCTGTTTGTCATGTCTGTCCTGTCTCTGTCCTGTCTGTCTGACCTGTCTGTATGTCTGTCCTGTCTGTCTGTCTGTCTGTCTGTCTGTCTGTCTGTCTGTCTGTCTGTCTGTCTGTCTGTCTGTCTGTCTGTCTGTCTGTCTGTCTGTCTGTCTGTCTGTCTGTCTGTCTGTCTGTCTGTCGTGTCTTTCTGTCCTATATGTCTGTCTGTCTGTCCTGTCTGTCTGTCCTGTCTGTCCTGTCTGTTCTGTCTGTCCTGTCTGTCTTTTCTGTCAGTCTGTCCTTTCTGTTTGTCTGTCTGTCTGTTCCGTCATTACTGTCTGTTCTGTCTGTCCTGTCATTACTGTCTGCCTGTCTGTCTCCCCTCCCCTCTCACTCAATCTCTCACAAACACACACACACACACACACACACACACACACACACACACACACACACACACCCTTAATCTCACTTCCACTCGCTGTAAATGATATTTTAGACATGCAGGCTGTTACTATGGACGTGATGCTAGGGCTTAGAAAGTGTTGATGAGACATTAAAAGACTCTGACACACCTCTCCTGCAGGGAAGGTCAAATTGATTGTCCCACAAGCCGCAAACCCTCGGAGCTGAGAGTCCGAGCAAAGAGCGCGTGAAGCAATGCTGTATGTGCAGACAAGGCGCGACAGCTTGAGACAAATCAATATTCACACTCTACGTGTACTTCTGCTAGGGATTTTTAACTTACCTCCCTGGGCCCGTATTCACAACGGCGATTTATGGGCGATTTATTATAACTTCGATTTATCTCTAAACTCAGACGATTCCAACTGCCTGTTCCGCTCTCCCTTGGCTGGAAACCAGTATATATAGCAAAGCGCAACATAGGATTCTCTGACGAGCGTACCTTATCTAACCGATCAAGATAACGCGGGGCTAGGGGATAAATCGAGTGTTAAAAAGATAAATCGCCGTTGTGAATACGGGCCCTGTGCAATTGTGCACGTACTTCGCCGTGACATTTGGACGGAATTCCCCATGACTGAGAAACGTTTGTGAGCAAATGGAGGGAATGAGGAACAGAAGATAGGATGGTAACTTTGATGATGATGATGATGATGATGATTGATGATGACGACGATGATTATGATGATGATGATGATGATGATGATGATGATGATGATGATGATGATGATGATGATGATGATGATGGTGATGATGATGATGATGATGATTGTCGCGAGCAGGTTGCAAGTTTTGGGGTTAATGTTCGTGTGGTGAGTACGTGTGTGCGCACGCTTGTTGTGTAGTGCGTTTGAAGCGCGTTAGCGCGCTCCTCGTCCGTGCATTTTTCCCGTGGAGCGTGATATTTGAGGTGGTGAGTGAACTCTGCGCGTTTTCGCACGGGAATTTGGGGAACATAAGAGTTTGCATTGTGATGCTTACGTTTTCTTTTGAAGGTGAGGGTTTTGAAGTGGGGGTCGCTGTTTTGTGAGCGCGGAAGCAACCTCGCTTGTGTGAGGGTTGCGGATTGTGGTGTGACTGCTGTCAACCCAGTGCGTGGCGTGGCTTCTGTCAGCCCGGAATAGTTAAAGACTATATTGTCTTTGTCTGTGTAGACCGAAGGAAATCGTCACCAGGGGAAGGGCCGGGTTCTTCGATGCCTGGGTGTTGTTTGGTTTGCATGTTCCACGACCCGCATCATCCGAAGTCTTCGATGCTCCTCATCGTTGGCGTCATCATCCAGAGTCTTCGATGCTCCTCATGGCTGTCGACATCGTCCAAGGTCCTCACTGCCCTCATCGCTGTCGTTATCGTCCAGTGTCCTCGCTGCTCCTCATCACTGTCATCATCGTCCAAAGTTCCCGGTGCCACTCATCACCCTGAGCTCACCTGGTCAGGGGAGGTCCGACGGTCGTGGTCACCTTGGTTCCTTCGTTCCCTGTTCTGCGGCTTGTCGCAGAAGGAGGCCATGAGATAGTGGTGGTCGGACGTAGTGGGTTTAGGCTGACGTGAGAGAGACGGTGTTGGACAGTTGGAGGTGTTGTGTTGACGAGCAAGTGACAGTGTTGGACAGTTGTTGTGTTGACGAGCAAGTGACAGTGTTGGACAGTTGGAGGTGTTGTGTTGACGAGCGAGTGACAGTGTTGGACAGTGGGAGGTGTTGTGTTGACGAGCAAGTAACAGTGTTGGACAGTCGTAGGCGTTGTGCTGACGTGCAAGTGATGGTGTTGGACAGTCGTGGGGAAAGTTGCCCGGGCGTGAGAGCGACCGCTGTTTGGACAACCGTTATTGTTGTTGTTGTGGGGTTTGCGGGACTGTGGGGTGGTGTAGTGGCTCAGTCCAGGGCCAACCATTGGGTTTTGTGAGATTGGAGGGGAATGTATTTTCACATGTGTTTGGGTTAAGGTGTGTGGGGTAGTATTGTTTCATCTTTCATCGTTAGATGGCATAAGTGCAGGTCATCGATCATTTATTATCATTACCATCCATCATTTTCACCTCCTTTCATTCATTCTGCGGCGTTGCTGAAGGGTGATTACATTTTTGTTTGTTAAATAGTAGTTTGAGTTCCTGACTTCCTCTGCATGAGAGGGTATAAGGTCCCACCCAGCGGGTGTGGGCGCGACAATGATGATGAACGAACGAACGAACGAACGGTTTTAGTTGAGCAGGTCTCCGGCCTATCGCAACCTAATTATCGGCATAACTCATCGGTTGTGCCCAGTGCTGTTTGTCTGCATTTAAAGGCATAGTAAAGATACATGGCCGATGATCTTTTTATGTCCACTTTCTCATTCACCACAACATCATGTACATCAATGTGATACCTTGTATCAAACATACCGAAAATGTACTTCTGCCTTAAAACTTCATAAGCAGGGCATCTAAACAAAAAATGGATCTCATCTTCGTCCTCTTCATTGCATGATGGACAGATGAATGAGATATGAGGATCTTTGGTATAACGATATCTATGTACATACAGTTCACTTACCCCCGCACGGAAGTGGACCAAAGTGTTTATGAAAACTTGTTTGTCAATATTATAAAGATACAGTTCCCTAGTGGGAGAAGATTTGAATTGTCTGTAAAATTCAAATCTCGCGCTGTTTGCGAGAGCAGTAGACCAATTCTGTACATACTCGGCAATAAGACGCCCCTTTAAATCTCTTAGAAACTGAGTCTCATTCTGTACACACTGCAAATTCCACAAACTTTCACAGTTGTGTTTACATAACAATCCTTTTATGTCATCGGCCCAAGTATTTTCCCCAAAAAGTAACATCCTATTATAGATCTTGCGAGGAAATCTGGATGGATCCATTCGCAAAATCCTCAGACAGTACTTCACTGCACGTATTTTGGCACTGATGCTTAAGGGTACCTCCCTATCTCCCGGCACACAATAAAATTAGGGGTTTGTGACGGCAGATATAAAAACCGTTTCAATGCCTGTAGATGGACACTTTCCACGTCAGAACACTCCTTCATGACCCACAGTTTCAATAAATATAAAAGTACTGGCCTAACTTGTGTATCAA
>JAWQFJ010005703.1:0-10199 GCA_034096865.1 Theodoxus fluviatilis | reverse complement strand
TCGTTCTGTCTGTCTCTCTCTCTTTCTCTTTTACACACACCCACCCCCACCCCCACCCCCCCCCCCCCCCACACACACGAGCGCGCTTATTACATGGGTGATAAATCACCAGGTATGTATGCCTGAATATGCCATCACAACAGACTCAACAAACGGCAATTGTTCATTAAATCATGCCTGGAGGCCTCATTGTCAACCAGGGCCTTGCAGTTTCACGTTGTCATTTTTTTCACATACATAATGAATGCACGCTCGTACCATCGTGACAGCTATCATGAGACGAACAACAACTAGACAGGAAGTCACATAACAGGCAAAAAAAATAGGTGGGTGGGGGTGACATAAATTACAAGCAAAGGGAAGTAGAGCAAGGGGGCCAGGAGGGTGGGGTGGGAGTGTGAGGGGGTTGGGGTTGCTGGGTTATGGGGAAGAGCGTGTTGTTTCGAATAACATCATCGTTATCCTCTGGTGACAAGGGCTCTTCAGCAAGGCGGAAGTTGGCAGGAAAGAGTTCCGGTACGAGTCACTGACTGAAACAGAAGTGCGAGAAAGAATGAACGAACGAACTTATTTTACAATGGTAGTGGATGAGGCAATGTAACTTTCTTACATTCAGCCCCTGAGGCAAATTAGTCAAATGTGGTGCAAAGAAAGAGAAAAAAAGATATCATCCACGGAAGAATTACTCAGTCTCTGAAGCATACTAAGATTTCTATAGATATAGTACTACAGGTACAAAGTTTTGGTATTTGACTAGAGACAACACGATTACAACGTTATACAAGTATGCACTGAAGCAAAATGTTCTAGGCATCCAGACATTAAAAAAGAGTAACATACGGCCGAAGCAGCTTGATGCCTCCTCCATCCTCCCCTCCCCCTTCCCCCTCCCCTTCCCCCCAACGCCTCCCACCCCCTCCCCCCAAAATATCAAACGTACCCCTGGCTACCGGGTTGTCGGGGCCCGCTCCAGAAGCTCAGCCTGGGGCGGTCCCAAGCAGCCATGAGAGAAGAGTGCCCAAAGGACACACCTTTAGCAATCGCACTGTGGAGACAATAGATGAAGGCGTAGGAAATTATGTTGTGGGATGATGCTTGAGAAGATTGGGAATTTTGTCTTTGAACATGGGCAAAGACTTGATACACTTTGTATCATCAGGCAGTGAATTCCGCTGAGCTGCCCCAGAGTAAGATAAGCTAAATTTGACTAAATCGATGTGAGACTGAGGCAGGAAGACACTTCCACGTCCTCTTAATAATGACTGCTTGAACAGGTTGGTTAAATAATTTGGTGCTCTGCCATCTATTATATTTTTCAAAAGTACACAATTTTAAAACTGTAGATGATTAAAGGAAAGACACAAAGTCGAGCATTTCCATTTTATATCTGTTCCGAGGGATTTACTTGTGATTATTAGCCCAGAGGATTTTCTGTACAGTGACTTCACTCTTCTCAATTTTGTTTTATTCATCGAACAACATTGATGCGTGTTTGATGTGTGATAATATGTAGGCACTGAAAATGATTTTGCAAGTTTTGTTGTCCACAAAGCACCTCACAGTTCACAGTTCACAGTTCACAGTAATGTATTTCGCCAAGTGACATCGTTTAAAAAACGAGCACGAGGAAAACTAAGTGATGAAGGCTAAAAGAAACAAAACAAAACACCAAGCGCACGCATCGCTTACACACCCTAACACGCCGTTTATACAAAAAACATATGGACATTACCCCATGTACCTCACTCACGCCACACACGCAGCTGCGCACAGACAAGAGATAAGACTGCACCTGAAACCAAAGGGTTAACTGGTAAATGGGGCAATATACAATGAACAGTTAAAGTTACTGTTTAAGAACTGTTGACAAAAGAGGTACAAACTAAGAATAATACACCACCCCCTTTTAAGTGACTGACGAATACATAAAGACAATAAATAATACATATGGACAGAGACACGACCACTAAGACGTACCCCCCCCCCCCCCCCCCCCCATCCCACCCCCCGTCACCACATAAAAACTATACAATAGAACAATACAAAAACAGCCCTGCACAAGTGAAAGCTACAAGAAGACCAACTCTCTCTCTCCCCCCCCCCCCCCCCCCCCCCACTGTCTTAGCTTTGATATAGAAATAGATTACTTGATATCTTTTGGCAGATCAAATTAATGTGTGAGTTTGAATATCACTCCAAGCAGTTTGTGTGTGAGAGTGTGCGTGCGTGTGTGTGTGTGTGTGTGTGTGTGTGTGTGTGTGTATGTGTGTGTATGTGTATGTATGTGTGTGTGTTTGTGTGTGTGTGTATGTGTGTGTGTGTGTGTGTGTGTGTGTGTGTGTGTGTGTGTGTGTGTGTGTGTGTGTGTGCAAATCGGAGTGGATGGATGAGTGAAGGAGTTTGGGCAGGTGGGGAGGAAAAGGACACAGGGAGAGCAAGAAGGATGGAGTGGATGGATGAGTGAAGGAGTTTGGGCAGGTAAGGAGGAAAAGGACACAGGGAGAGCAAGAAGGATGGAGTGGATGGATGAGTGAAGGAGTTTGGGCAGGTGGGGAGAAAAAGGACACAGGGAGAGCAAGAAGGATGGAGGGGATGAGGTAAATGGCTTCAACCAGAAGAAATATTTTTTGTTCAGTGCAAGGTTGACGTTTCCCCCTGGGACTGGTCTTACCTGTGCTGCCCTTACTGCATGGGCAGCTATCACTCTTCCCGACGTTTGTCAGCTTCCCTGTCTGTCAACACCTTCCACCCCGACCCCATTCAGCGTGGCTGAGACTATAGTGAATATAGTCTCAGCAACAGGTTGGTCACGTGATAGCCTTAATTCTTCCATAACATGCATACCACCATTCAACACTGAGTCTCAGCCACGCTGAATGGCATATCACATCGTTGAGTGTATTCCTCCGCTTGTTGTGATACACTCGATACTGGCAGCCATATTTCCGTCAGTTCATTTTCTAAACATCGATTTCCCATAAATGTAAAACTTGTATGCGGTAAAATTCGAATCACAAGAGTGTAATATTGTGAACTCTACTAATTATAAGGACTTTGAATACAACAGTAACAATTATACTTCATTGTGCGAGTAAGGCAACCAATCCCGTCTGCATAATGATAATCTTTTGGATCGATAGTACGATACGCCCAGAAACCCACTGAGTGCTTTTACTGATGATGAATCATTAATTTAATGTATGCTTAGAAGGATTAAACTTAGAAAAACTGCTTCTGAGCTCTCCGATGATATCGAACTTCGGAATCGGACGGAAGAAACTTCGACTCGATCAATGTTCAACACAGAGACAACAGTGAGTAAAATCTTCCTTCTACTTCTAGATCAGTGGATACACGAATGATCGAAGTGTGGACTCAGCAGCTCGTCAAACAGTGTGAAGGCAGTTAGACCACAGGTGTCCGGTCAGAAAGCATTTACTTGCGAGAGTATAAGCATAGATTCACGAAACCAGCCCGGAGCCATAGGAATCCTTTTCGATGCGTTTATACTGACTAGTTCCAAAGACAAGCGCACGTGCTGAAGGCAGTTTGCAACCTTATCGACGATGTTCGCGCTAAAGTAGTTCTCAAATGATTTCCTGAAAATCTCATAGATTAGTTTTATTAGAACACCAAATTTGTGTTTATCTATCGGGATAAATAATTGGAGTGAAATAGAATCGTCTCTTTTTACTCTCAATGGTCTTTTGATCATGTTGAATTTTGATTGGTAAAATCATTGGAATGTGGGGGCCGAAGTCACGTGACCAACCTGTTTCAGAGATACTACATCTCTGTGTTCAGAATGCCCCGACCCCACACCCCCTTCCCCCACCCCCATCCCGACCTCCATCTTTCGTGTCCAAAATATCTCTCCATCCATACTCCCAACATCTTCCCCAGGCTTAAACCCCCTTCCCCTCTCGGCCCCGCCTCGTCCCCTCTCCTCAGCCTCATCCCCAACCCCCCACCCCCGCAGCTCCCCTGATCCAGACCCAATCAGTGCGGTCGATACGCGTCCTTTGATCTTGGTAAGAAGCCAACCCACCTTGATCAGCACCCTGCTGTCTGGTCCCAACTGCCTCACTGCCATGCAGGGCCAGGGCACTTCGGGTCTGACCTGTTGTGGGACATGGTATTATGGTGATTTTTCTGTGTTAGGGTCGGGTCAGTGCATCTCTTGAGTGGCGGTGGTGGATATTGTGGTGATGTTTACTGATAGTGATAGAGGTAGTGGTGGAAAATGAGGTTGAAGTGGCAAGCGTGGAGGAGGAGGTGGTGGTGGCGGTAGTGAAAGTGGAGGTGATAATGATGGTTGTATATTAGTTGTGGTGGTGCTAATGTTAGTGGTGGTATTTGTAAGGGTGGAAGTGGTGGTGATGGTGATTGTGGTGGTAGTGGTGACGGTGGTGTTGGCGATGGTGAATGGTTATGGTGGTGGTTGTGATGATTGGAGTTGTGGTGATGGTGGCGGTGATGGTGGTGATGACGCAGTAGTATGGGTAGTAGTAGTATTTGAGATCGTAGTAGTTGTTGTTCTTGCTCCTGTTGCTGTATAGCAAATAACTCTAGTGCAGTCTTTGTTGACCACACATCACCACTTTGAACATTTTTGCATAGTGTACACGCCAAAATGCAAAGCAACTCTGCACATGTCACACTGTCTCTGTGATGCAGTATATGACTTCAAGTGAAGTTTATACGGTCATGGCAGCCTGACAATGATTCACTTCCAACCGGACGATATTTTCTACTCCATTTGCAGTGAGCTCCGGGAAAACCTCAACAACCAAGTCAGTAACAATATTTTCATTGACAACAACGGCAGCAAAAACAATTCACATTTCACAGGCGCCTTTCGGAATCTTTTTCAGCGTTCACTTCGATCCGTTGTCGGAGTGTGAAGGAGGAGCGAGGGGGTTGGAGTGGGTCGCGTTTGTATACAGATCAGCTCTGGGAAGGACGGGCTGGAGACCCATAGTGTGTCCCTGCATCTTATCTCTCAGTGGTCTTTGTGTTCCGGAACGAAGCAAACTACCAGCCTGGTGTACGCTACAGCAGTAATGACAAGGTTCAGCCTCTCGTCGGGCGTGTGGGCATTTTCCCGGATGGCTGCCCTTGTAAGAAGACGTTTAGCTGCCCGGTACTTATAGGCCCCAGAATAAGCCCCCTCCACGCTGTCTCTCGTTGGTAGTGTCACCAAATTATGGGAGTGTAGGTTCGAGTGTCCCGTGTCCTTCTCACGTGAGAGAGCTTCACTATATTGTTGTCATGAGGTGAATGTAACACGTGTTACATTCTGAACACAGAGATGTAATACTATCTCTGACACAGGTTGGTCACGTGACTTCGAATCCACATTCCAATGATTCTACCAATCAAAATTCAACATGATCAGAAGACCATTGAGAGTAAAAAGAGGCGATTCTATTTCACTCCAATTATTTATCCCGATAGATAAACACAAATTTGGTGTTCTAATAAAACTAATCTATGAGATTTTCAGGAAATCATTTGAGAACTACTTTTAGCGCGAACGTGTCTATAAGGTTGTAAACTGCCTTAAGCACGTGCGATTGTGTATATACAGTAGTCGCCGCTTATTAAAAACACATTGGGACCGAACAAAAGTGTTTTTAATAAGCGGCGTTTTTATTAACCGGCACTTCCCGCTTCACCAAGCCGTTGCGTTTCTTCCACCTGTTAAACCACCCGTTTGTAGCTTTGAATTCGGAGCGACCAAGCTGGGAAGCAATCTGTTCCGCCTTCTGACACAGGATTGGGCCGTTTACAGGTGTGTTGCGCGCTTGGATAGAGTCGAACCACCGCTTTAAGCCATCTTCTGTCTCTTTATCCTTCCCGCAGCGCCGACGCTTCCTTTGGCCTTGACTGGAGCCCTCTGCGATATCAGCCATAAGTTCATCTTCTTTTTTCAGTGTCTGGCACAGAAATGATGCCGACACACCCAAAATGTCAGCACCCTCCCTCAAACTTTTAGAATTTAGCTCTCGGTAGCGATCAAGCAAGTCCACTTTGTCTTTGGGTGTCATTTCTGTTCTTTTTCTTTTCTTTGGAGCTGAAGTTAAAGCCATTTTCTGATTCACTGCTTATCCAGCGAGACTAGACAGTGTTGAATTGACATCTGACGGTTTGCTGACAAGGTACGTGTAATCACTGTTCACACAAACGCTGAAGCGTCTTTAGTTGTCATCTAACGGTTTGCTGACAAGAATTCACAACCAGAGATCGACTCTGACCCTCCGAACTCGCTCAATGAAGTATAAATATTGCTGTTGTATTCAAAGTCCTTATAATTAGTAGAGTTTACAATATTACACTCTTGTGATTCGAATTTTACCGCACACAAGTTTTACATTCATGGGAAATCGATGTTTAGAAAATGAACTGACGGAAAAATGGCTGCCAGTATGGAGTGTATCACAACAAGCGGAGGAATACACTCACGATGTGATATGGCATTCAGCGTGGCTGTTCAGAACGGTGGTATGCATGTTATGGAAGAATTTAGGCTATCACGTGACCAACCTGTTGCTGAGACTATATTCACTAGTCTCAGCCACGCTGAATGCACGTGTTATTCACGGCGACGGGTGCAGCAGTCTGTTCTGACTGGTTGTAGCAGGAGTTTCTGCTATGGTAGTGCTTGTCAATTTACTTCCTGTGCTGCTAATTGTGACCTGACACTTTCTTTCTTCTGCTCAAGCTCCTCGCTTATATTCTGGTTCTGTTCCTTTAGCTGTTGCTACACTCTTTCTCCTGGTCCTTAATGGTTCTTTGCTGTTCCTTTTCTTCTTTACATCCGATGCCCTTGACCCACTTCCTCCTCCTCCTCCTCCTCCTCCTCCTCCTCCTCCTCCTCCTCCTCCTCCTCCTCCTCCTCCTCCCGCTCCTCCTCCTCACGCTCCTCCTCCTCACGCTCCTCCTCCTCCTCGAGTCAACATAATATTTTCCTGTGTCGCTAATAAATTCTGATTCTTACTTTGAAATGCCAAAGTCGCTAGGAAGTCTGTTAATATGCAACTGTACTATTCGAAAGGTTCGTTGCAGACAGAAGTGTGGAGTCTGTTATTTACCTGTTCGAAAGGCTGTACCACATCTCTTTGGTACTCTTCCTTAGCAACTTTTGATGCAGTCACTTGTTCTTTGTTTGCCTCTCGTGCTTTTAAGTATTTCTTGATTAGGTCATTTTGCTTATTAACCGTTTGTATATGTTCAAAACTCATTGCAATAATTTACAGTATATATTATTTCAAGATAACTTTAATTAATTCAATTTGTTGTAAAAGCAATCAAACCCTTTCTATACATTTCTGGAGGTAGTCTTGCTGTTTTGTCCAAAACCATGAATGAATAAGGTTCTGCTGTGGCTGCATGATACACTTGAACAAACTCATCTGAAGTAATCCCAGTGTCACACGTGGAATATTATGGACTGGCGAGTTTGTGTACAATGAACTGAATTCCGAAGTTGAAGAAGGAGTGACGTCAATTTGCAGGAGGAGATGACGTCAGAATTGGACCAGGAGGAGGGAGGATTTTGAGGACAGAGAGAAGGGAGAGATAGATATGCGCCGTTGGTGTCGGGAAACCTTCTCTCTCTGCTTTTGAGAGGCTGGTGGCACTGTGTGACCCACAGTGGGGATTTGTCTGGACGACAGTCATGACCAACGTTAGGTTTGGAGTAAGTCTGTGTTTGTGTCCATGTCCATTGAATGAGCCACCCGAGTGAGTACAAAATTGTTTTTGTCCATTGAAGTAGAGGCGATAGTGTGAATCAACTCCTTCTTGGTGCGGTGGAAAACATTTTAACTTGTGGTTTGTGAAAGATTGTTAATTATAACTCAGTATTGTAGGTCTTCTCGCGCACTGGGTGAAGTTGTTGGAAATCCCCTTGTGTTAAAGGCTGACCATGGTTGAAACGGACTTTTGTTCTGACGTAAATTAGACTATTGTTCTTGAGTTTGGAGAGGTCATTTTGTTTTGATGATTAGTAAGGATTTTGTCCGTGTTCAGAATGACTATTCTAGTCCCTACATTTTGGTAGGATAGAGTTGTCGTTTTTAGTGTGGAAGATTCATTGTTAGAACATTGTAAGAGGATTTACCCATTGTTCTTGTACTCACGGAGTTGTAATGTGGATAATTTTTTTGGTTAACAGAATTTCATTCCGTCCTGTCATGGCTAAACTTTGTGATGAGTTTCTGGGGGTGAGGGTGTGGAAATGTGTATTATTGTGAGATCTTGCAGTGAGGGTGGATGTAAAGGTGATTTTTGTGTATAATAAATTGTAATTGTTGTTTCATTTCTGTATGTTATTTGTATTCTTTTGATTGGATCGATTGTCATCTCTCGCAAAAGGTCCGAGCAGAAAGCAAACCGTGACACCCAGCATTGTGGTCTTGAGCTATACACCTTACATCCTTATTGTCCCGCCTGCTAAACAACACAAAACACTTAGTGTTTCTTCGAATGTATTTTAGAACGTCATAGTAGGACTGGCACTGATACAAACAATTACCGTTTTTGTTTCTGCTTAGAGAAATGTACTCCTTAACAGTGTTCATATTCTTGGAGTCAAATTTTACATCATCAAATATGAATACTATTTGATCAGAGTTATCAAGGTTTTCAACTGGCTCAACATCTTCACACAATGTAAAGGTACTGCCAAGTCTGTCATTCTCTAGAAGCCTTATAAAGCAATTCTTGAACAAGTCACACAATTCTGAGTTGTCACAAGACAGCTCTTTCATCTGTCCAAGAAGAGCTTTTGTACTTTTCTTGGGCTTGGCTGGGTCGAATTCATGAACACACTCAAAGAAATCTTGCAGTAGTTGATATTTCTCTTGTTGGGGACTCATGGTGTGAATGACAATCTGGTCTGCATTGAAGTATTTCAGTAGCAAGTTCACCAGGATATTAGTTTTTCCCTGGCCAGTGGGTCACGCTAACATGTAGTGACAATCTGGAACAAGAAAATGGTGTTTTACTCAAGGGTCATGACTAGTATCACAATTTACAATATTCATTTATAGTATAATAATATATAAATGGATTACACAAAGTTTGGAACAATGTTAGGGCAACACCAGAAATCTGTTGAGAGTTTTACGCCAAACATTGCTGGAGCACTTCAAAATTACCTTCATTTGTCTGGTGGAGAGCTTACAGGAAACTTAAACATGAGTAATAACAAGATATTTTCATTAGCTGACCCCACAGGAGATAAACAAGCCGCAAATAAACAGTACATGGACAGGGTAGTGTCTGCTCTTGCGTTTTCAGCAGAAAACACATTTTTAAAGGTTGATGGAACGAATAAGATGGAAGCATGTTTGGATTTAGATGGCAAACAACTTGTGAAGGCTTCTAACATCATGAATCTGGTTAGTTTTTCAGATGATTACAACAAGTTGAGTGCAAGTAATATGATGTGGTACAAAGACTCTGGAAATGGTGGCAGTGATGGAAGAGAATTCAATACTGCTGAAAATACAGCAAGTGCTGATCACACAACCAGAACTGAATTGAGAACTGCTTTGGGAAATCTTAGAAGAGACAACTAAAATTCAGGATTTAAAATGAGAAACCTCCTCACAGCAGGAAACAAGGAGGTTTGTGTGTTTCTACCTTTCAGTAGTGTGTTTGGACTGTGCAGAGATGTCACCAGTATTACAAGAGGAATTAACTACAGTCTCCTTTTGGACAGAGCTAATTCTAACAACTACATTAACAGACAGAATGGTGTTGATGATGGGAAATTCAAGATATCCCATATAAGTTTGTGAATGCCAAAAGTGGAACCTAATTTGGGTTACTTGGCTGATCTGGAAACAAAACTTGCTAGTGGAATGATAAAAAGCTATATTTTGAGCAGATGAGAGTTTACAGACAGCAATATACCAGTACATAACTTAGTCCATCTTGGAGAGTCACAACACAGCAGAGTGAGCAATTGCCTAAGCATATATTTATTGCATTTCAAGTTTTTGGTCGTGACAACAGTCAAGAACAAAATAACATGGTCTTTGATCATGCCAATCTGAAACAAATATTTGTAAGGGTAAACAGCTTGCAGTATCCTGAGAGAGCACTAATAACTAATTTTGATGAAGCCAGCAGAAATTACAGCAGGGCTTACATGATGTTCCAAGAAGCTGTAAACAAATACCAAGAGA
>JAWQFJ010005702.1:52500-64598 GCA_034096865.1 Theodoxus fluviatilis | reverse complement strand
TTCTTTCAATTCCAACAGCTTATGATAACAGCCATGGTGGCAAAGCCAAAGCCAGTCAGACACGTGCATCCACCCACACAGCCAGTGTCCAAGCTCTCCCAGCCTCCCCTCCCCTCCCCCCAACAGTGACAGCCCCAGCAGCCTGCTGTCCTGTAGCTGTACAGCAGTCAGCACTGAGGAGAGACGGGGTTGCCTCCCCTGCACCTCCAGCCCCAGTGCCTGTGGCCAGTCTGCTGACACTTCCTGCAGTCTTCCCACACCCACACCTGGTGCTTTCCCCTTGGCTGCACATCTCCCTCCACTGCACATGTCACACTGCAGCCTTTCTGCAGGCTTGACCAGGACTATTTATAGACTCCACATCACTCCATGTGGTTGTGTTTCATGAACTAAAGAGGCTTTAAATATTCAATGACTGGAACTATCATTCCACTAAATATTTCATAACACCCTTCTTCTAGTGCATAAATGAACGTCTTTAGCAAACAATGGTAACAAATAGGACATAAAATCAAAGAAAATTAAATACACACTTGATGTACATCAATATCAGTATACAAGTAGTGATATGCTTATTTTGCAACATTGAATTGTTGATAGATATCTCAACCCTGTGATCTTGATATATGATAGATGATATACTTAGTTGATTGAGAGTCCACTTTCACTTAAACTACTCAAAATTATTATAAAACATCCAAGCAAAATACATACACATACAGTAAGTCATCACCACCACCATCATCATCATCATCATCATCATCATCATCATCATCATCATCATCATCATCATCATCATCATCATCATTATTCTCACTGCCTCCCTACAGCACAGACTGCAGCAGCCTGACCAAGTCCCCAGACATCTCAATCTGCTGGCCACTCTGCACCTCCACATCAACTCTAGCCCCATTCCAGTCCTCTGGCCACACACGGACAGCTGGCCACACAGGAGTGGACAGGTCAATGTCACTGGAACACAGCACCCGTGTGGCCCTGACGTCAATGACATGGACACGTGATGTGTCAGTGTCCAGCAGCAGACCCAAGGTCAGGTCCACAGGGCTGTGGGGGGAGAAGGGGGCCAGGGCTGTGGTGGAGATGTGATGATTCCTGTAGCGTGCCTCAGCCTTGACATGGCCTCCATCAGTGTAGATAATCACTGTCATGGCACAGTGCTCAGTGGAAGATATCAACCAGTAACCAGTACAGGCCTGCAGTGCCTGCTGAGTGGCCACCCCAAACTCACACAGATGATAGCCATCCTTGATCTTGGGTTTGCCTGTGGCCACAGCCCTCACCTGCCAGTAACTGCTGCTACCTGTCAGCAAAGGAAATCAAACACTATATTTAATTAAGATAAAATGTCTTACATTTTTATAATTTATCTAAGAAATGGCTTAAATTGATTATTAATCATAGTCAGTCTTGTCATAATGCCTTTTATGACATGAGACAGATATTACAACCATTACTGTAGTAATGCATCATTTGCAAAATATAATCTCAAGTCAAAAGTCATTTCAACAAAATATCAGTTTCAAGAAAGACAAATGTTTCACAAAAGAGAAAATACTGCAAAATGTCATGCACTACTTTAATCAAGAAACATTGATTACTAAAATGTAACAACTGCAAACACACTACCAGTCAATGAGTTCTCTGTGTAGAAGCTGCACATAATCCCTCCAGAAACCATTAAATGATGATGATGATGATGATGGTACTGCTGCTGCTGCTGCTGCTGCTGATTTTGCTGCTGCTGCTAATGATCATGATGATGATCATAATGATTATCATGATGATGATGTTTATAATAATGATGATCATGATGGTGGCTTTTTCTCCCTTGCAGTATGTACTCCTGGTGTTGTTTTGTTAAGGAAGAAAGAAAAAAGTTATAACTTGGAACACGCCATTTGCACAAAACTCTGCCTGTACCTGGCAGGACCTCTGTGCCACAGGTGCCAGGAAAGCGGAAGCTCTAGGACTGTGGCTGGGAGTGGCTGTGGGGCTGGTTACTCAGGGAGCAGTGGTCTGCTCCCACCCAGCACCCACTTCCACAGCGAGATGTGTCCAGCTGGATGGACGGCACTGCAACACAGGGAAAGGAGAAACTACACTGACATGGCCAGAACATTCCCACCATGCACCAGGGCAGGCAAGTCAGTCCAGGAACAACTTGCAGTCCAAGGGAAGGACTGTCCATCAGTGAGTGGAACAGCTGGAGATGCACAGAGGAGAGGAAGGCAGGGGTACAGCCTGAATTAGGGCTTGAGTGTGTGTATGTGTGTGTGTGTGTGTGTGTGTGTGTGTGTGTATGTGTGTGTGCGTAAATGTAAGTGTATGTGCATGTGTGTGTGTGTGTGTGTGTGTTTATGTATGTGTATGTGTGTGTATGTGAGTGTGTGTGTGTGTGTTTGTGGGTGGGTGTATATGTATGTGTTTGTGTGTGTGTGTGTGTGTGTCTGTGAATATGTGTGTGTGTGTGGGGTTTTTTTTTTAATGTGTGTGTTATGTGTGTGTGTTTGTGAGTGTGTGTGTGTGTGTGTGTGTGTGTGTGTTGTGTGTGTGTGTGTGTGTGTGTGTGTGTGTGTGTGTGTGTGTGTGTGTGTGTGTGTGTGTGTGTGTGTGTGTGTGTGTGTGTGTGTGTGTGTGTGCGTGTGTGAAATTATGTATGTGTGTTTGCATCTGTGCATGTGTGAATATGCGTGTGTGTGTGTGTGTGTGTGTGTGTCTGTGTGTGTGTGTGTGTGTGTTTGTGTGTGTGTGTGTATGTGTGTGTGTGTATCTGTCTGTGTGTGTATCTCTGTGTGTGTATCTATGTGTGTGTGTGTGTGTGTGCGTGCGAATGTGTACTGAATGTATGTGTCTAAGTGAATATTCTATTTAGACTAACGCTGCATCAATATAATGGGAGAGCACCTACTCCTCACACAACTACCATTTCTATGAAACTAGTTACATCACTCGACATCATCAAACTACAAGACACTTAGCACCGAATTAATTGTTCTGTTATTGATGCAAGTAGCATGATGGAATAACCACTCAAAAATACTTAACCCTCAAAAAAAAAGATGAACAATGAAACTTGTGGAAAACCAAACACAAGTAAGTAAGAGTGCACGGAGGAAAGACGAGAGACAACACAAGACTGAGTGACAGGAGCTGGCTGTTCCTAAAACACAGGACTTTACTCACAGGTCACACCTCGTGGAACAAATCTGGTCTCTGAAACAACAACAAAAGGACACAAATCACTTGTCTTGTGAGGCACAATGGTTTCTCTTGTTATCAGTGTAGCATTTCAATGTTTATGGAGAAGTCATATCACTTACTAAGGGATACATTATAGTCTTATTCTCTAGTATAACATTTCACTGAAGAAAAGCTTCCCACAACCGGTTTAAATAAAAAAAATAACAAAAGACACCTCTCCTCTAAAATGTCTTTCCAGTATGGCAACATACACATACAAATAAACAGACTTTTTCCTCAAGAGGCCTCCACAAGCCATTTGAAACACACTTCAGGCTGCCGCCAGCTGAACCACAGGAAGTCTTCCTGACTGTAGGACTCCCACCAGAAGAGGAGCCACTAGCAGCAGTGCTGTGAGGCACACTCAGCCTTGCCTTGACCGTCTCAGGCTTCCTGCTCACCTCTGTCCACTGCAGACTGCAGTCAGGAGCCAACACAAGGCTACAGGGCACTGCATCTTTCCTCTCATCTCTAGGAACAGATCCTACACTGTCATACCCATAGTGAACACATTGGGCCTTACTTACCAATCTCTCCTATTTCCTTCATCAGAGCGTGCAGCTCAGCCAGCTTGTCTGTCATCACCTGAAACAACACAAGCAAACAGCTTCCGACACGTTCCTTGTGACCACACCTCCAGCACAGCAGTAGCAAGTCACCAGTGTGCAGCAGCACCTCAGGCCTCCAAGACAGCTGCTGCCAGTGCACGCCCACCCTCTGTGGCAGCACAGCTCTCACTCCCATCCAGTGCAGCTGTACTCACTCAGCAGCAACACTGCAAGCTGTCACGTCAGCAGGTGTTGCAAGGCAGCAACAAGGACACCAGCACTCACCTCAGTCTTCTGTCTTCAGCCCAGAACTTCTTCTAAGTGTTTGCAAAGACAGTACAGATTTCACCAGGACTTGATTACACCAGCGATACACCAAGCAGTGAAGTGTAGACTGGGATTCAATACAGAGTCAAAACCCTGCATGGAACAGACACGGCAACCTGCCAGGGTGGACCCAGGGTGACAGGGATTGGGGACTTTTCCAGGACCACCACCATGGGTGGCCCAAAGCAGCACTGAGTGCCACCAGAAAGCAACTGAAAAGTGCAGCCTCCATTTAGTCATGGCTGGATTATAGTAGAGTGCCACCCTTCCTGGCTCTGAGCCTCAAACCCCCAGCTCATGGGCACCACGTTTGGATGCTCTGCTACAGTTGGTCACAGTGATGATCGTAACAGTAGCTTTCTGACAAGGACTGCCGTCTGTAGTTGTCTCCCCTGTTTACGCTGCAACAAAAGCACGCTTCGTCCCTGGATCACTGTGTCAGAAATATATGTTTGCATCTCTCTCCATAACGTTGGCATTCTTCCTCAATGACTTGTCATTTCAGCCATCACTATACGGAAAGATACTTACCACGTATGGAGGAGCAGGCTGCACAGGAGTTGCTGTCTTCTCTCTCAGCTGCTGGACGGATTTCTTCATCTCTGGAGTCTGGCTGAACACCTGGGAGACAAGACTCAGGGCCACACATCTTCTCCCATACTGGGCAGCAGTCTGGGCTGCAGCCTGCAGGGACCTGAAGATTGTTCCCCCAGCAGGAGCTTGTCACTCTTGGCCTTGGCTCTCAGATTTCTGCCTGCCTGTCTGTGGCACTGGTGATAATCTCAGAGAACACAGCTTCCACCTAAAAGACAAAGGTGAATATTCTGTCAGTGTGACAGGAGGAAAAGGGGGAACATAGTTTGACCATGTTCTCACACATCACAAAAAGCGTTATCAATACATTTTCAAGAGTAATGTAGGGAATTTAGTCAAAATGACCAGAGGACAGACCTTCATTGGTATCAAAGCGTGGTACACATGATGGATAAGCACAGATCAGAATCCAGATCGAAGACACAGCAGGTTAACAAGGGAGGAAAGGATGATGAAACTACAACACGCCGCCAATGAATACAGCACGACATGCTAAATAACTTATGTAAAAATTATACTGAACTGACAATAAAACACAATGAGGAGACGTTATTTGAATTTCACTAAAGCAAAACCTGTAAGTACAGACAGACATCATGACGTACTACAGCTCATCACATAGACATACAGGAAATGAAGCATGTAAAAATACTCCAAAGACACAAGGTACACACAGAGTGCAACGTCAATACAAACAAACCGAAATGGCAGAGAAGAGGCTGTAAGCTTGATACACAAAACACAACAAACAGTGGACCATAAACACACAAGTAAACAAGCAAGCATCACCCACCTTGTGTACAGCCTCGTCCAGGTTGGACTCCACTGCCTCCACGCTGGCCTCAGACTCCTCTGCTTTGGCCTGGAAACTTTGCTCCACCTTTTCAAGTTCCTCGCAGAGGGACAGCATCTACATTCAAGATGGGACAGTCTGCATAGATTATCAGTCATGTTTTATCATGCAATACTTCAGTTCCAGTTACTCACTAAAAGAATCAGTAAATAGCAGTGAAGCACAGGAACATCCACTGCCGTCATTTAGAGCAGGAATACTTCAGATTCCAATTTAAGAAAAGTACACCCATATTTCTCATTCCGATCACTTGAGAAACACAATATACTGAGATATGTACCTCTGTTGATCACGTGAGAAAGCACACTCACCTCTTTCTTCTTTTTATCCAGCACACTACTGACTTCAACAAACTTGTGTCCATCTTGATGCAGGGTTTGTATACACGTAATACACACAGCTGTGGAGCACGTGACACAGAACAGCTCCAGTACTTTTTTAGGGTGACGCTCGCACTTCTCGTCTTTGTGCAACAACTTGTCCAGGTTCTTGGCAGCCTCTTCAAGAGAAACAACGGTGTGATCCTTCAAAGCTTTCAACTTTCGGTGCGCAGCACAGCAGTCTTCACACAGGAACTCTTCGCAGTCCTGGCAGCGTGACGTGGCCTTGGCACCCTCGGTGCAGTTCCCGCAGGACACTCCCCCCTGGCTCTGCAGTGCGCGCTTCTTGTCCATCACTTTAATCCTGGTCGTGTCCATTGGAAAGCTCTCCGTCACCTGGACCTCATTGCGACACTTGGGACACTGGCATTTGCCGTCCTTGGTTATTTGCTTCAGACAGGACTCGCAGAACGAGTGGAAGCAAGGAAGAATTCTTGGAGTACGAGCATCGTAGTCAAATTCCTCACTGCACACGTCACACGACAGTAGCTCTTCACAGAGCTCAGTGACAGGGTCAGCTCCACACGTTGCCATGGTGACAGTCTGTAAGAAAACCACGTTTGATAAACGTAAAGTTTACATATTTATATGAGTGTAGAACTGCAGAATAGATGTTCAAGTAAAGCACACAGTTTGCATGTAGGAATCACTTTCCTTCAAAGATTTGACACCAGAGGTATCAACACTGAGTATTTACGTCTCACACGAGCTGGTGGAGGCGTCTCTACCCGGAAGTGAATCTCAAAGTCACACCGTAGACCCTCTTACTCCAGCCCACACCGCTCCCCACGCCTCGCCTGTGACGTCACACGTCGTCTGCAAATTCAGCCAGTCACCGTACCACTCACCTCTGCAGCGGGAGCGATCCTAGACGTGTGTGCAGTCTCTACGGTTCCCACGTCGCCACGCAGACGAATACTGACATGGCGGCTGCCTCCAACGTATGGTAGTTTTGTTTTCAACTCTCGGGAAATCTCCTCGCAACTCGCGTCCCGAACCAGGGCCAGTCACTTGTTTACATTAGCCTTTCGCTGGATTTACCTCCCTTGCATTATTCGTTACATTTCGTGGATGTTGCTGGTCTTGTTTTACATATAGAAATTCATGTTTCTCAATGGAAACTCCAGAACTGTTTCGTGTAGATAATCTTATCACATGGATCCTTCTAGTTTTATTTTTCTCCAAGAGATATATATCTTGACAGTTCTAAATTCAAAAAGTTTTCTTCATAAATCTTACCACGACAATGCGTAACTGAACCCAGGGTGCAAAGGCAAAACGGAGTGTGTTTCAAACAATGGCTGTGTAGCGTGCAAAATAGTAACCCGTGCAAAACAGTAACCGGAAGTCATCGCAGAGTTATCTGCGAGGGACGTGCTGAGAATTCCACTCTAAAAAGAGACGGCACCCGCCACTCCGCCTGACTGACTTGGCACGCCCAGGGAGTTATGCTAAGATCCGGCCGCGTAAATATATCTGCGTTTTGTGACAAACGTCTTTCTCGGCGGTACTGTACTCCATGCACCTTAACGGTGCGCGTGATTCGGGTGTAATCTTAAGCTAAACGACGTTTATTGGCGCTGCTGAAATGGTCGAAGTCGGAAACATTCGGAACGTCGTTTAGCTTAAGATTACACCCGAATCACGCGCACCGTTAAGGTGCATGGAGTACAGTACCGCCGAGCAAGACGTTTGTCACAAAACGCAGATATATTTACGCGGCCGGATCTTAGCATAACTCCCCGGGCGTGCCAAGTCAGTCAACGGTCGCGTTTTATAAAACCAGACTACAAACAGACTACAGGGAGGTGACTCCCATATTATTTCCGGCAGGGGAGACGGCTTTACACGGGGAAAAACTTTTTTGAACGCTACATCATGTGTTAAACTACACAAATGCACCAATACCTCGTAAAGCAACTAATGCGTCGTTTATCGGAATATATTCCATGCGAAGAACAGGTGCAGGAGCGGTAAAATGCATAAAGCACGTCCCTCGCAGATAACTCTGCGATGACTTCCTGTTACTGTTTTGCACGGGTTACTATTTTGCACGCTACAGGCTGTCCCTAAACGCCATCGCACCAAAACTCGTCAGGTAAAGTGGAATACAGTTCGTCGTTTGAAAATGTCTAAATCAAACCAACGCAACTTGTTCGTAAGTATCTGCAACAAAACCATCGCTACTTCGTTTTCATTTTCTTTCTTTTAACGGGGATGAGGGTGGGTGGTGGGTTGGTGGGAGTGTGGGTGTGGCGGTGAGGTGGGGGGTGGGAGAAGGGAGATTGGAGTTGGGTGAGTGGAAGGTTTGTGTTTTATGAAGTGGAGGCTGTTATATAATGCCTTTGAATACGTTTAGACGTGTAAATATCGTCGCCGACTCTCTAGGATCCATGCATCTATGAACGTCACTTCCGGTAGCCATGATAGAGCGACTAGGGACGAGCGCTCCAGCCACGGGTCCAGTGATTGATTCTTTATTTATCAAGGATGAAATTTTAGGCATTTCTGCCTATCTTACAAATTGTCCTTGTTCATAAAGAAATGAAAACATGGATAATTAAGACAAAATATACACACTAGCTAATCTATGTACAACAATTGGTAAGGTGTATGAAGAATATGATCAACAATGACAAAGATGTTAGTTATTGCCTTTGACAACTGTCAGCTCAGTGAGTCTTCAAGTTCAGCGCAGAGACGGAGCGAGTTCACGTAGTGCTTTGTAAGTGCCAGGGAACATCTGGGCGTCGTTCGAGAGCAGATGAATGAATGATCTTGAAACAACGAGGAATCTCGCGTATTTAGAGCAACTCTATGGGTGTTTCCCACTCGAATAGTGCAGGTCACATAATCACAGCAGGTCAAAGCCTTGTCGTACGGAAAACGCCCACTCGGACGTCGGTAAAAGTACGAGAAGGAAAATTGTCTGTGTCTTACTCTCCGTGTTTTAACTAGACGGGTGACTTTGCTTTGGTTTACAATGTAAAATGTCAGTTCTGAATAAAGCATAACATTTACCTCTTTGGTGTGCAGTCACCGGTCATCAGACGATATTTATCCCCTCCAAACACCATTAGGCTACAGCATGGCTGACGGTGACAAGTCGTGGCTTTGGTTGTTTCACCTTTCCTCTATTTGTTCTGCTGAGCTGCAATCTCCTGGTGATAAAGATACCATGTGACAGTGTCCTGCACCTTCCTGTCAAGGCCAGTGGCTTTGAGGAGAAAGAGGGGTTGGTATAGTTGGTGATTGGTTTTCAGGCTCAAAAGACTGATACGTCTGAAGTTTTTAAAATCTTCATAGTTGTTTGATTACATAAAACATGCCTCTATTTAATAGGGAGTAAAGAAGTGATGATAAAGATGTAAGTGTGACAGAGCTCTGAGCTGTTCGTCAGTGCAGTCAACACCAACACCACAACGATACAGCCACACTTGCAACACAAATAGTTCTTATCTTGTGGGACAGAATGTGTCCTGCCGTCAACCCACATCAGCTTTGCCACTCATCAATGACCGTATCAGTGAAGGCAAGACTACACGTCACGATTTGAACTCTGCCTTGTCTGAGGAGAAACACTTCATGGAGATCCAATCTCCTGACACAGGCATGTCTCATGACTATAGTGTCAATAAGCCCATTCGGGTACACACGCAAAGTCACGTCTTGTTTGCTTTGTCGCTTATCTCAGACTGGCGCTTCAAACTATCAGCCACTCAGCAGTGTCTTTCTGTATCCGCCACCACTTCTACCCTATGTTCCCGTCACCAGCAATAATCCACCCGATTGTAACGTGACCGCACACCTCACCCCCAACCCCCTTCCCATTCTTCTTTTTTATTCCCCATCAGCTTCTCTCTCTCTTTCTCTCTCTCTCTCTCTCTCTCTCTCTCTCTCTCTCTCTCTCTCTCTTCTTTCTCTCTCTTTCTCTCTCTCTCTCTCTCTCTCTCTCTCACTCTCACTGCCTCCCTCCCTCCTCTCCTCCTCGTCCGTCCGTCCGTCCGTCCGTCTGTCCGTCCGTCTGTCTGTCTGTCCTTCAATCTCTTTGTCTCTCTGTCTGTCGGTCGGTCTGTCGGTCGGTCTGTCGGTCTGTCTCTCTCTCTCTCGTCTCTCTCTCTCTCTCTCCTCCCTCCCTCCCTCTCTCTCATCTCTCACTGTCACTGCTCTCTCTCTCTCTCTCCCCCCCCTCTCTCTCTCTCTCTCTCTCTCTCTGTGTGTGTGTGTATCAAGAACAGATCGGAGGTTGTAAACAAGTTTAAATATGTAGGCATTACTTTCACTACCAGATTATCGATGAATGTATGCATACATGACTTGGCCACAAAACTTGGCATGCTTTGGGGTTGGACGATGTGCGAGGCGCAGTGCCGTGGTTCTATCCCTGGGATGGAGAAAGCTGTGTTTATTGAAATACCGTGACAATGTGGGATGTCATACTGGCTGCTACCTTGTGTCGATAGCTTTGGTTCAAACGTCTACGACGGGCCAAAGCAGAAAGACAAAAAATATTTACAGGAACTTCCCAACCCTTCATACTTGGCCACAAAAGGTAAACAAAAGGTCATCCAGATCCTATCGACAATGTGGAGTTTGCTGTCTATCGATACGACTGTGTATTTTAAACTCTTTGATTCACAAGTGCAACCCACGTTACTCTATGGAGCAGAAATATGGGGAATGGGCAGCGTTGATGGAATTGAAAAAGTTTATACATTTGTCTGTAAAAAGATACTTAGGTTGGACATCCGCACACCCAATCAAATGGTCTGTGGATATCTTGGCAGATATCCCATATATATCATGAGCATTGTAAGAGCGGTGACGTACAACATACTTTATTGTCCTCATTGTTACAAGGAAATTTGTTTTGTAGGTGGCAAAAACATAATACACACATACAAAAAACTGAAACGTACAAGAAGTTCAACACTAATTAACTCAATCACAGAGCTCAAGTTATGGAGTCCACACACTAATCATAGGCCATAAAATATGATAGCATACAATTGTATCATAATTTATTACTCTAACAAATGTAATAACACCATGTTACTTCATCACAAATGTAACCATTGTAAATATACATACTGAACACACGCATCAGATATAATAAACTATAGTAGACTATCTAAAATGACTATAAATAGGCTCCCAAAACAAGCATACGTTATGCTGAGCAACATTAATATTGCACGAAAGATGAACTGGGCACTGCTCATTGAAAACTGTCTGTGTAGGTTTGGTTTTGGGTACGTGTGACTAAACAGTGAACCTGGTGACGAAAAGGTGCTTTTGACCAAATTTAAGCAGAGGCTGAAAGATTATCATCACCAAACATGGCATGGACACTGTACAGAGAGTTTAAGATTTCATTGGTATTTGTCCTTCAAAGACCATTTCGGATTAGAAGAATACTTGACTTGTCTTACCATAAAAAAATATCGCGATGCATTCGTACGTTTCCGTTTTGGCATCAACGATCTTAAGATGAACAGGCGGTACACCAACGTAGATAATTTTGAAGTACGATGCACCCGATGTATGTGCATAGAGGTCGAGAAACACCTTTTATTGAGTTGTCCATTATATGAAGACTTAAGGAAGAAATATATCCATAGACACCTAGATGGAAATAACCAAACTAATTATGTTCATTTATTGGAAGTAGTCAATAAAAAATGACGAGGGATGTAGCTATGTTTATATACTACTCTCTCAAGCATAGAGAAATGATCATGTCAAAACAAAGTCCATCAACTATGACTGTTGACTAATTTTCCATCATACAAAAGAACTAGTTGTACATTGTTATCTGAACATAATCATAATGGACAAACAAACGCCAAGTCTCGCCCTTTCCTAAATCATATCAAATAAACATGAATATTACAATTAATGATGTAAAATGTTCACGGCCGGTGAATGTTTAATGTAAATAATAGAGTGTAATTAGCACAGATGTACCAATCCTGATACACGTATTATAATCTGCCATGCCTACTTTCATTGTTTGTATCTATCGGACGGTATGGTTCTAAATTTAGTGGGTCACTGCTCCCCCTCTCCCATTCAATAAACCGTTCAATTGACCGACCAGCGCTCACAACCAGACATTATGTTGCGATAATCATG
>JAWQFJ010005702.1:25000-47500 GCA_034096865.1 Theodoxus fluviatilis | reverse complement strand
ACGCTGCGTGCTCGTTTTTGAAGTATTGAAATTTTCCTAGAATGCTGGACTAGTTTTAAAAGTTCTGCACATTCATATTCCAAGCAGAAGCTCATGCCAAATAACATTTCTATATTATATTCAAAATCTCAAAACAACTGGACAAGAAGAATGTGACTTTTACATGAAAATGCTGGCGTGATATAAAAGTACAGCAAACGACCGGAAACCACAAAAAACCCACAGGGAAGTAGTGTTACAGGGTGAAAATAAAAGTTCTTACCTCACACAGAGGAGAGTTAAAAAGGGCTAGAAAACACTCCGTAACAGGGTAAAATAGAATAAAAAGATGTGTATTCTAAAAACCACCAAGGATGGTTGCCTCTGGTCAAAAGAGAAAATGAAAAACATAAAACTCGTGTCTAGGGGGAATTTAAAATAAAGGGTGGCAGCCACTATCTCGAGCCGAGTAAAATGAAACACACGAGCAAAGGGGAGTCATTTTATAAAATATATTCACTTTCACTAGAGTTTAAAATGGCAAACCAACATTTACATACAGGTAATGATGAAATACTCTAGTAACATAACACTAAAAGCTCGACCCCTGTATAGAGCATTACAAAGTTCCGCTCACCAGGCAGCAGGTCGCCGCGTCTCACAAAAAAGAAGACGAAAGGTAAAATGCTAGCAGGTGGACAGACAGATGTAGCCGGGTCATCTCAGGTTTCTTCTGTGTTTTAATAATAGAAAAACTCACATATATAAAAGTACACACTCACATATTTCCACAATAAAAAGGCAATCCTCGCCCCCGTTAACAAAAAGTTAAAATTTGAATAAAAACTCACGCCAGGAACCTCAACTACCACGTGCAACAAAAGCATCTCAAGACTAAAAAGATAAAGATAAAGTTAGAATACAGTTCAAAACCCCTGCCAACAGGGCAGAAAAAAGGACAGTGCAAAAACGGAGTAACAACTAACGTGGAAGACAGAACAGAGCAGCACAGAAGCGTTAAAGAGAGAACAGTCCTCCACAACCACCAAAAGTCAAACTAAATTTAAAAGGGAGGCATGTACATCCAGCCTCCATAACAAGTAGCAAAATATATCAGCATTGCAAAATAACAAACACTATCTAAATAAAGATAACATTTAAAAGTGCATCAATTAAAAAAAACAATATTTCCATCAGAAAATACGCAAGTCAGAGAGCAATGCATTGAGGGAAGGGATGAACAAGCCAGTCTGCTGACTGCATCACCAAGGCTGTCCTCTCCAGCCACCACAGCCAGCAGTGCTACAGAGCTGTACCAGTGTCTGAGACTGTCCCTGTACACTCCTGTCTCCTCTCTAACACTCCCTCCCTCCCGCTTCCAGCTTCCCCCACTCACCTCCCTCGTCCCAGCTCTACACCTACAACTACGCTGTTCTGTTTGCATTGATAGATTTCTATTGAGACAAGTGTACCTCCTAAGAATGTAACTGAATCAATTGTGTCTAACCATGTACATGTACTTAAACAATGTTTTTTCGGCATGTTGAAAACGTCTCCGTGCATTCCGATAGAAGATACAATATTACACATACCAAGTTGATTAACAATTGCTTTTCAAAAAGTGTCAACATCTTTCACGGTAAAATAAATAATTTCCAACATCACATTTTACGTGTTTCTTCCATGAACATAGACGAAATTAACATATCCACACACACAAACACGTCACCATTAGTCAGACTGGCTGCTTGGGGCCGCCCCTGGCTGAGCTACTGGAGCAGGCCCCGAAAGCTCCACAGCCAGGGGTTCCAGCTGATGTGAGGGGCATTGAGCGGCTCCAGCCGTATGTAGTTCTCTGTGAACAGGCTCACTCTTGTATGTGCAACGACTTTTCAACTATAATCAGCACATAACTATCCAGACAAAATACATCTCCACCTTTCAGTAAACATAAACCTGCTTACCCCAGTACCACTACAGTAATCCACTCCTCCCATAATATTAAATACACAAAACAGTAGTATGTAGCTCACACTGAGATACTATGGACGATAGCGACAGAAACTACATCACAACAACCTGTACAAAGCTGTTTTTCTTTCAATTCCAACAGCTTATGATAACAGCCATGGTGGCAAAGCCAAAGCCAGTCAGACACGTGCATCCACCCACACAGCCAGTGTCCAAGCTCTCCCAGCCTCCCCTCCCCTCCCCCCAACAGTGACAGCCCCAGCAGCCTGCTGTCCTGTAGCTGTACAGCAGTCAGCACTGAGGAGAGACGGGGTGGCCTCCCCTGCACCTCCAGCCCCAGTGCCTGTGGCCAGTCTGCTGACACTTCCTGCAGTCTTCCCACACCCACACCTGGTGCTCTCCCCTTGGCTGCACATCTCCCTCCACTGCACACGTCACACTGCAGCCTTTCTACAGGCTTGACCAGGACTATTTATAGACTGCACATCACTCCATGTGGTCATGTTTCATCAACTAAAGAGGCTTTAAATATCCAAAGACTGGAACTCAACCCTGTGATCTTGATATATGATATACTTAGTTGATTGAGAGTCCTCTTTCACTTAAACTACTCAAAATTATTATAAAACATCCAAGCAAAATACATACACATACAGTAAGTCATCACCATCATCATCATCATTATCATCATCATCATCATCATCATCATCATCATCATCATCATCATTATTCTCACTGCCTCCCTACAGCACAGACTGCAGCAGCCTGACCAAGTCCCCAGACATCTCAATCTGCTGGCCACTCTGCACCTCCACATCAACTCTAGCCTCATTGAAATTCTCTGGCCACACACGGACAGCTGGCCACACAGGAGTGGACAGGTCAATGTCACTGGAACACAGCACCCGTGTGGCCCTGACGTCAATGACATGGACACGTGATGTGTCAGTGTCCAGCAGCAGACCCAAGGTCAGGTCCACAGGGCTGTGGGGGGACAAGGGGGCCAGGGCTGTGGTGGAGATGTCATGATTCCTGTAGCGTGCCTCAGCCTTGACATGGCCTCCATCAGTGTAGATCCCCACAGTCATGGCACAGTGCCCAGTGGAAGATATCAACCCGTAACCACCAGTACAGGCCTGCAGTGCCTGCTGAGTGGCCACCCCAAACTCACACAGATACCAGCCATCCCTGATCTTGGGTTTGCCTGTGGCCACAGCCCTCACCTGCCAGTAACTGCTGCTACCTGTCAGCAAAGGAAATCAAACACTATAATTAATTAAGATAATATTTCTTACATTTTTTAATTTATCTCAGAAATGGCTTAAATTGATTATTAATCATAATCAGTCTGTCATAATGCTTTTATGACATGAGACAGATAGTACAACCATTACTGTAGTAATGCATCATTTGCAAAATATAATCTCAAGTCAAATGTCATTTCAACCATTTTCAGTTTCAAGAAAGACAAATATTCTACAAAAGAGAAAATACTGCAAAATGTCATGCACTACTTTAATCAAGAAACATTGATTACTAAAATGTAACAACTGCAAACTACCAGTCAATGAGTTCTCTGTGTATAAACTGTACATAATTCCTCCAGAAACCATTAAATGATGATGATGATGGTGGTGGTGGTGGTGATGATGATGATGATGATGATGATGATGATGATGATGATGATGATGATGATGATGATAAGGATGCTGCTGCTGCTGCTGATGCTGATGATGATCATGGTGATTATAATGATGATTATCATGATGATGATTATAATGATGATGATCATGATGATGGCTTTTTCTTTATCGTAGTATGTACCCCTGGTTTTTTTTAAAGAAAGAAATAAGTTATCCCTCCAGGTTTACTGGAGGTCCTACAGACTTTATTAGTCTGTCTGTGTGTGTCTGTCCCGACTCCACGGCTTATATCTCAAAAACTACTGGACGGATTTCCTTGAGATTTTGCACACTGACTGGAAGTTAGGTCCTATTCAATATTATCAAATTTTCAGAATCGAGGTTTGAAAAGAAAGTGACTTTTTTTACATTTTGGTGTTGCAATGAAAACGATACAACAGACTCCATTTTGCAAAATCTGTGACGTGATCATTTGATGTCGAATAACGTGACGTCATTTGCCAGGAGATTTTAGAGCAGCATGGATCCTATTATAGAATCAATGCGAGGAGAATAAATTCGAGAACATCGGTGAAGGTGAAAGAAGGATTTTTTACGATGCGTGTCGTTTCGTATCCTGGACGTTTTTGTACCTAGTCGGTTCGTACTAAGACGGGCACTCGGCTATTTTTACACTACGCGAAGCGAGGTAAGGATTTACACACGTTGCATTGTCTTTGTCATCACAGTTTTTAACAAATTCAACATTTTTAACAACAGTATTTTCTCCTGAGGTTCAACAGTGAAAGGAATCTTGTGCATCACAAATTACGAAGTTCGATTTTTCTGTTCTTCTCGCGTTTATCATTTTATGCTGCTCGATCGTCTGCTGCTCAGGCCGGGCGTAGATCATAATTATGCGTCCGGTGTTTATTTCTTTATTTAGACCAGCTTGTTAGGGACGTGCTTTTCCGTGGAGAAAATTGTGTATAGATCTTTTACGAGAGATATAGTTTACTGACACCTTGACCCTTTTCCCAGCTTTAGTTTAGTGTGGGGATTTTCATTTTAGTGTTTACGCTCGCTTCTCCACGCACTCTGTTAATTATTGTTCATGTTTACAAATTACGAAACAAACGGTTTCTCACACACATATCGCTGTCAAGAAATACTATAAAAACCCTTGCACGCACTTGCATTCTGCTATTCGTTCACTAAACTTTGTTCCTCACGCACGTGGCATAATCTATACAACATATATCGCACAAGCGCTCTGGGGGAGAGACGCGAAAACGGGGAGATCACTCTGTCGGAAATCTCGCTAAAATCAGCCGAGTGTGCGGTCTTATTAATGTATGGTCTTTGGTTCAGTCTCTTAACCCTGAGATGGGTTGTTGAGGCACCACTGATGACTTTCGGACAATCTTCCTCCATCGATCTCTATCCTCTGTGGCTCGCTGTGAGTCAGCAAAGGTCAAGCCTGTCCACTCTTTGATGTAGTATTCCCACCTCTTTCTCTGCCTGCCTCTCCTTCTCCCACCTGGTACGCGTACGGTACCTTGCAGGATGGTCTTGGCCAGCCCACTGCCTCTTGACACGTGACCGTACCACTTCAGCTTTCTGCTTTTCACGATTGAGAGCAGGTCTTCGTGCTGTCCAATTGCTCTCCTGACCCTGTTGCTGATTTCCTCATTCGTGACATGGTCTTTATATGAGATGTTCAAAATCTTGCGGTGGTTTACGGAAAAGAACGTTATAGATGCTTTAAAAACACTCAGCCATATCAGTTTTCAATGGCACATTTGGTAGAGCATTGAACTCTTGGTCATGCGTGCGCTGAAACTTTTTTCTCTCTCTTTTTTCGAGAGGTTGTGGGTTCAAACCCGACCTGGTTTTTTGTGGTTTTGTGTATGTGTGTTTTCCCCTCCTCTTTTCTCGAGAGGTTGCGGGTTCGAACCCGATCTTTTTTAAATAGTGCCAAAACCTGGAGGTTCAGCGCCAGCGGTTTTTGTCCCTCCAGGTTTACTGGAGGTCCTACAGACTTTATCCCTCCAGGTTTACTGGAGGTCCTACAGACTTTATTAGTCTGTGTGTGTGTGTGTGTGTGTCTGTCCCGTCTCCACGGCTTATATCTCAAAAACTACTGGACGGATTTCCTAGAGATTTTGCACACTGACTGGAAGTTAGGTCCCATTCAATATTATCAAATTTTCAGAATCGAGGTTTGAAAAGAAAGTGACTTTTTTACATTTTGGTGTTTGAATGAAAACGATTCAACAGACTCCATTTTGCAAAATCTGTGACGTCATCATTTGACGTCGAATAATGTGACGTCATTTGCGAGGAGATTTTTGAAGGAGGGTCAATAGAATAGAATAGAATAGAATTCTTCGGCTTGCTTAGGCGTCCAGGGCCTGTATGCACGTCGGTCCGTTTAGTGGACTAATCGCGTTTATCCTCAGGGGCGGATCAGTTCATTTTTTTGGGGGGGTGGGTTTCCAAACTTTTTTAAGACCGGGAAGGAAGGGGGATTTTAAGGCGCCTATATACATACCCGTTTGCAAGCAGATTTTGCTCTCGATCCGGCACCGGATCGGCAGCAAAAATACGCTTGACATCCACACGCAACGATTACACCGAGACCGCGCAATCGAGCGATTTTCACTTACGTGAAGCGAGGTCAGAATTTAGAGTTACGGCCTATCCTATACGAATTTTCGCGTATAAAGTTATCGCACCTCCGAGGTCCGATAGAGCCTAAACGCATGTAAATAATATTACGGCGGCCATTTTTTTTCTCCGAGCACGACAACGGCGTTTTCTGCGAAGAAACAGGATTTTCCGGGACCGAACTAAGCCATGAACAGCATTAATTTATCAAGGCTGTATGCTGAATGCATCAGTAGGTCGGGAAAGTTTCAACTTTTTACACATCGAATGCAGGTCAACGCAGATATACGTACGCGGCAAAGAATCTGCACCACCGCTTCGTTGCGTGCATGTTTGCACAGAAAACGCTGTATTTCGGGATACTAGAAACCCCATCCAAAGAAAATGTAAGCCATGAACAGCATTAATTTCTCAAAGCTGTATGTTGAATGCATCAGTAGGTCGGGAAAGCTCCTATATTTTAAAATCCGACAGGCAGGTCTCACGCATAGACTACACGTGGAAGCGTTGTTGCCATGGCTCTGAAAAGGGCCGTAACTCTAAATTCTGACCTCGCTTCACGTAAGTGAAAATCGCTCGATTGCGCGGTCTCGGTGTAATCGTTGCGTGTGGATGTCAAGCGTATTTTTGCTGCCGATCCCAAGCCGGAGTGTTAATTCAGCGTTTATGACATGCCAAAGGAAAGCAAAGCATGTCATAATAGGAGCTTCCTGAACCTATCCATCACGTTTAAAATATATGGTTGATTGTTCCTGGGCCGATAGCTTAGAAATGGATTTACATGCTTTACAAACACTCTGTCATTGCAATTCTCTAATGGCTCAGCTGGTAGAGCATTCGACTCTTGGTCATGCATGACCAGGTTTGATTCTGCGCTGAAACTTTTTTTTTCTTCTCTTTTTTCGAGAGGTTGTGGTTTTGTTGTGTTTTTATGTGTGTTTTCCACCTCTTTTCTCGAGAGGTTGCGGGTTCGAACCCAATCTTTTCTTAAATGCCAAAACCTGGAGGTTCAGCGCCAGCGGTTTTTATCTGTCTGTCTGTCTGTGTGTGTGTGTCTGTCCCGACTCCACGGCTTATATCTCAAAAACTACTGGACGGATTTCCTTGAGATTTTGCACACTGACTGGAAGTTAGGTCCGATTCAATATTATCAAATTTTCAGAATCGAGGTTTTAAAAGAAAGTGACTTTTTTTACATTTTGGTGTTGCAATGAAAACGATACAACAGACTCCATTTGCAAAATGTGTGACGTTATCATTTGACGTCGAATAACGTGACGTCATTTGCGAGGAGATTTTTGAGAAGAATGAATTTGGAGAACATTGGTGAAGGAGAAAGAAAGATTTTTTACGATGCGGGTCGTTTGTATCCTGGACGTTTTGTACCTAGTCGTTTCGTACCCTAACCGGTTAGAGTTAGGGTTAGGGTTAGAGTTAGGGTTAGAGTAGAAAAGGTACGAATCGACTAAATGAGGTGCACAACGACTAGGGTACGAAACGTCCTGTATTCGATTTTTTATCCCTCCAGGTTTACTGAAGGCCCTCGCAGCTGTATTGGGGGGTTTTTAATGCCAAAACCTGGAGGTTCAGCGCCAGTGGTTTTTATAACTTCGATTACGCCATGTGTACAAAAATCTGCCTGTACCTGGCAGGACCTCTGTGCCACAGGTGCCAGCAAAGCGGAACCTCTGGGACTGTGGCTGGGAGTGGCTGTGGCTGCAAGGCTGGTTACTCAGGGAGCTGTGGTCTGCTCCCACCCAGCACCCACTTCCACAGCGAGCTGTGTCCAGCTGGATGGACGGCACTGCAACACAGGGAAAGGAGAAACTACACTGACGTGGCCAGAACATTCCCACCATGCACCAGGGCAGGCAAGTCAGTCCAGGAACAACTTGCAGTCCAAGGGAAGGATTGTCCATCAGTGAGAGGAACAGCTGGAGATGCACTGAGGAGAGGAAGGCAAGGGTACAGCCTTAGGGGTTTGTGTGTGTGTGTGTGTGTGTGTTTTGTCTGTGTGTGTGTGTGTCTGTGTGTGTGTGTCTGTGTTTATGTGTGCGTGTTGTGTGTGTGTTTATGTGAGTGTGTGTGTGTGTGTGTGTGTGTGTGTCTGTGAGTGTGTGTGTGTGTGTGTGTGTCTGTGTGGTTATGTGTGTGTTATGTGTGTGTATGTATCTGTGTGTGTGTGTGTGTGTGTGTGTGTATCTGTGTGTGTGTGTGTGTGTGTGTGTGTGTGTGTGTGTGTGTGTGCATGTGTGTGTGTGTCTGTGCGTGTGTGTGTATCTGTGTGTGAGTGTGAGTGTGTGTGTGTGTGTGTATGAATGTGCACTGGATGTATGTGTCTAAGTGAATATTCTATTTAGACTAACGCTGCATTAATATAATGGGAGAGAACCTACTCCTCACACAACTACCATTTCTATGAAACTAGTTACATCACTCGACATCATCAAACCACAAGACACTTAGCACCGAATTCTTTGTTCTGTTATTGATGCAAGTAGCATGATGGACTAACCACTTAAAAATACTTAACCCTCCAAAAGAAAAGATGAACAATGAAACTTGTGAAAAACCAAACACAAGTAAGTAAGAGTGCATGGAGGAAAGACGAGAGACAACACAAGACCGAGTGACAGGAGCTGGCTGTTCCTAAAACACAGGACTTTACTCACAGGTCACACCTCGTGGAACAAATCTGGTCTCTGAAACAACAACAAACAGACACAAATCACTTGCCTTGTAAGGCACAATGATTTCTCTTGTCATCAGTGTAACATTTCAAGGGTTATGGAGAAGTCATATCACTTACTAAGGGATACATTATAGTTTTATTCTCTAGTATAACATTTCACTGTAGAAAAGCATCCTACAACCAGTTTAAATTAAAAAAAAACACACAAAAGACAACTCTCCTCTAAAATGTCTTTCTAGTATGGCAACTTGAAAAGTAAGAATAAACATATATTTCCCTCAAAAGGCCTCCATAAGCCATTTGAAACAAGCTTCAGGCTGCTGCCAGCTGAACCCCAGGAAGTCTTCCTGACTGTAGGACTCCCACCAGAAGAGGAGCCACTAGCAGCAGTGCTGTGAGGCACACTCAGCCTTGCCTTGACCGTCTCAGGCTTCCTGCTCACCTCTGTCCACTACAGACTGCAGTCAGGCGCCAACACAAGGCTACAGGACACTGTATTTTTCCTTTCAGCTCTAGGGACAGATCCTACACTGTCACAGTCAACACATGGGGCCTTACTTACCTATCTCTCCTATGTCCTTCATCAGAGCTTGCAGCTCAGCCAGCTTCTCTGTCATCACCTGAAACGACACAAGCAAACAGCTACCAACATGTTCCTTGTGACCACACCTCCAGCACAGAAGAAGCAAGTCACCAGTGTGCAGCAGCACCACAGGCCTCCAAGACAGCTGCGGCCAGTGCACGCCCACCCTCTGTGGCAGCACAGCTCTCACTCCCATCCAGTGCAGCTGTACTCACTCAGCAGCACCACTGCAAGCTGCCACGTCAGCAGGTGTGGTAAGACAGCAACAAGGACACCAGCACTCCCCCCACTCTTCTGTCTTCAGCCCAGAACTTCTTCTAAAGTTTGCAAAGACAGTACAGTACTCTCCAGTCCTTGATTACACCAGCGATACACCAAGCAGGGAAGTGCAGACTGGGATTCAATACAGAGTCAAAACCCTGCATGGAACAGACACGGCAACCTGCCAGGGTGGACCCAGGGTGACAGGGATTGGGGACTTTTCCAGGACCACCACCATGGGTGGCCCAAAGCAGCACTGAGTGCCACCAGAAAGCAACAGGGAAGTGCAGCCTCCATTTAGTCATGGCTGCATCACAGTAGAAGTCCACCTTTCCTGGCTCTGAGCCTCAAACCCCCAGCTCATGGACACCACGTTTGGATGCTTTGATACAGATGGTCACAGTGCTGATCATAACAGTAGCTTTCTGACACGGACTGCAGTCTGTAGTTGTCTCCCCTGTTTACGCTGTAACAAAAGCATTCTTCGTTCCTGGATCACCGTGTCAGAAAGATATGTTTGCATCTCTCTCCATAACGTTGACATTCTTCCTCAATGACTTGTCATTTCAGCCATCACTATACGGAAAGATACTTACCACGTATGGAGGAGCAGGCTGCACAGGAGTTGCTGTCTTCTCTCTCAGCTGCTGGACGGTTTTCTTCAGCTCTGGAGTCTGGCTGAACACCTGGGAGACAAGACTCAGGGTCACACATCTTCTCCCATACTGGGCAGCAGTCTGGGCTGCAGCCTGCAGGGACCTGAAGGTTGTGGATTGTTCCCCCAGCAGGAGTTTGTCACTCTTGGCCTTGGCTCTCAGTCCACCAATGAGTTCTGCCTGCCTGTCTGTGGCACTGGTGATGATCTCAGAGAACACAGCTTCCACCTGAAAGACATATGAGATTATTCTGGAAGTGTGACTAGAGGAAATCAGGAAGACTTTTCCTTCCCTCACCCCTACCTGTGCTCTGCCAGGAGGTAATTGCAGAAATACTAGCAACACGAAAAACAAAGTGAGGGGACTGTAGGATGATGAGCAGGTTAAACATAAAAGGAAAATACACATTACAAGCCACATTGAAAACACAACAGTTAATCATGGGACGAATGCATGATGAAAATATAACAGCCTGACAGAGGACAACACATATCAGTGACAAAAGACAGATGTAAACTTTGGACTAAAAGCTTGAGAAAACACAAGCAAAAGACTTTACTCCTGTTTCACTGAGACTCAAAGCGTAAGCTGGAGAATACAGCATTTTAGATCCAAACATTATAGTTAAATAAAATGTATCACAAAACGCCCTCAATCACCAAAACCCAAAATACCCACACAACCATAAGAAGAAAAAACAACAAATGTAACAGGCAGAGAAGAAGCTGTAAGCTTGATAAACAAAACCCAAACACAACAACTGTGGACCCAAGCAAGACACTTACCCGACCTGCACCATGCGAATTCCCTTCATAAACACACAGGTAAACAAGCAAGCATCACCCACCTTGTGTACAGCCTCGTCCAGGTTGGACTCCACTGCCTCCACGCTGGCCTCAGACTCCTCTGCTTTGGCCTGGAAACTTTGCTCCACCTTTTCAAGTTCCTCGCAGAGGGACAGCATCTGCAGACAGAAGGGGAAAGTCTACATAGATGTGCCACCATGTAATCTCACATGATATTTCACTACTAATTAATATTCAACATGTTCATTGTTACTAACCCTTTTCTGACAGCAGACGAGTACACTTATTACAGTCCATTAGACTCAGCCATCGACAGGGGAGAAATCTCGACTCAGATCTCAAGCTTTCTTACAGCGGTTCCATCCGGGTTTTAACACGTTCAAATATAGTCTGAAAATCAATTCTCCTAGAATATGTAACTGTTTTTGCAAGTCCAAGTAGCATGTCCTATTTCTTGTTGGTGACCTCAGGGATAAATGGATTCAGCCATTCTACTGCCACCATTCAAGGGGGAGAACGCCAGAAACATCACCTCCGCGTTACCCCAATAAGAGAAAGGAAGAAATTGTGTTGTCTCCTATGTCATACGAAATATTCAAGAAGAAAATTTCAAAGTATATATACGAAAATCCACAGTTACCTACACATGCTGTCCTTCTAATGGAAACAGTTTATCTTTGTAGTCTGCCACACGGCAGAAAATGTACTCACCTCTTTCTTCCTTTCATCCAGCACACTGCTGATTTCAGCAAACTTGTGGCCATCTAGATGTTGGTTCTGTATACACGTGGTACACACAGCAATGGAGCACGTGACACAGAACAGCTTCAACTTCTTTTTAGAGTGGCGCTCGCACTTCTCATCTTTGTGCAACAACTTGTCCAGGTTCTTGGCAGCCTCTTCAAGAGAAACAACGGTGTGGTCTTTCAAAGCTTTCAACTTTCGGTGCGCAGCACAGCAGTCTTCACACAGGAACTCTTCGCAGTCCTGGCAGCGTGACGTGGCCTTGGCAACCTCGGGGCAGCCCCCACAGGTCACTCCCCCCTGGCTCTGCAGTGCGCGCTTCTTGTCCATCACTTTCATCCTGGTCGTGTCCATTGGAAATCCCGCCGTCACCTGGATCTCATTGCGACACTTGGGACACTGGCATTTGCCGTCCTTGGTTATTTGCTTCAGACAGGACTCGCAGAACGAGTGGAAGCAAGGAAGAATTCTTGGAGTACGAGCATCGTAGTCAAATTCCTCACTGCACACGTCACACGACAGCAGCTCTTCACAGAGCTCAGTGACAGGGTCAGCTCCACCTGTTGCCATGGTGACAGTCTGTAAGAAAATCACAACGCTTGATAAACGTAAAGTGTACACACTAATATTAGTGTAGAACTGTAGATTATATGTTCAAGTAAAGCACACAGTTTGCATGTAGGAATCACTTTCCTTCAAAGATCTGACACTAACCGAATCAAAACCGAGTTTTTACGTTTCACACGAGCTGGTGGAGGCGTCTCTACCCGGAAGTGAATCTCAAAGTCACACCGCAGTCCCTCCTACCCCACCCCACACAAAAAAAAAAACCACACCTTTACCTTTACCTTTACACCGCTCCCCACGCCTCGCCTGTGACGTCACACGTCGTCTGCAAATTCCGCCAGACACCGCACCACTCACCTCTGCAGCGGGAGCGATCCTAGACGTGTGTGCAGTCTCTACGGTTCCCACGTCGCCACGTAGACGAATACTGACATGGCGGCTGCCTCCAACGTATCGTAGTTTTGTTTTCAACTCTCGGGAAATCTCCTCGCAACTCGCGTCCTGAACCCGGGCAAGTCATTTGTTTACATCAGCCTGTCGCTGGATTTACCTCCCTTGCACGAACTGTAGTGTTTCGTGTTGGACTAGTTTTGTATTTAGAAATCCGTGCTTTTCAAAGAAAATTCCAGAACTATCTCGTGTAGATAATGGTACCACATGGATCATTCTACGTGTTTGTGACTGCAGCAAAGCCCTGACGACTCTCATTGTAAGAAATCTTCCTAAGAAATTTATTTACGTCCACCAAAGACACCATCTAGATATGAATGTCTTTGTGTGACGTACCTACCCTCCACTTTAATTTTCTCAATTTGTAAATTCTTCTTTCTTCTCTTGGTCTAGGGATATGCATGGAGGGGGGTCACACATATAATTCATTCTCTCCCACTCTCTCACTGTTTACATAACATGACACAGTGTACGTTAATAATTTTCTTTAATGAAGTTAAAATCATTAAACAAAATGAATTCTATGACCCAAAGAATAGAATCAATCACTCAAATTAGTCAGTCTATCTGCAGACTGAACGTGTAGAGTTACTCTCTCTACACCAACCCAAAGAATACAATTTCAAAGCAACTGTATACGATCAGTCATTGGACCAAAGTCAATCTACTTCTCAGAATACTTAGAGGTGTGTTTCCTCTAAACGACAATGAACTTAACTTTAGCAGGTTAATCAAAAGTCTCTTACGTAGACACGATGGGCGACGCTATTTCAGTGTTTCAAAAGTCATTTGAAGTGTACTTACTAGAGTCTCTCCAGGCTGACGTGTGACGCTAATTCATAGGCGCGTCACAGATGAAATTTGTCCAAGAATACCAGTCTTTTAGACCCACACATACACTCTCGCTCTTCAGGCTACTCCTGGAAAGAAGCGAGCTCAAAAGGCCATAGACATTGGTGTGTATCTACACACAGTGACACACCACTTGACACTCACTCAGCCAGAATTTCCTCTTTGACTGAGGGAAAACGTCTTGCGACGAAAATAGCGGCAGGATTCTGTGAGGATCGATCGTTCCTCCTGAAGTAGGGACTCTGTTCTTCAATTCATTACTCAGATGATTGATGGGTTCCAGCTGCAACACGTAGCTGCGTCTATTCGATCTGGACTTGTACAGTTATAGTCCAACAAGATGTGCGCACACATAGAATTTCTGCTCTTAGTATAACAGTCAGATGATCGACGAATTCGGACTTTGCGGGAGTTCATTCACGTGTCTCTTTTCAACACGGAGTTTCCACACTCAGACAAACCACTTCTGTTCAGCTCGCAAGCTCAACCGCCCACTCATGGGCTACTATCCTTGTGATACAGGATTCTTGAGAGATTCTTTTGCGTGTTATACCTGCACACGGAGTGGCTACTATTCACACTTAGACATCACGTCTTTCCGGCCCGCAAGCCCAGTGCACACTGAATCTCACTCGCTCCTCGCCGTGTATATGAACCACAACAAAACCCAGCCTCAGCCAATCAGATTGTCAGGAATAGCGTCATTGTCCTAGTTACGTTGAAAATGGTCGTTGAGGCTGATTGCGCCAAACGTTGGTTTTTTTTTAAATCTAGACATAACCCAGACAGATAGTTCACGAAAGGTTAGACTGGCAATTCCTATCAGACATTGTATTTTAAACAGTATGGGAAAATAGGGCGCCTAGTCGACATTTTGAACCGCCCAGACAATGAGAACAACGATCGACTCATCAGACATCACGCACGCGTCTACCTCGCCCTGCTAACGGCTCTAGCAGCTCACCGCCAACTCGATCGCGTTTTCAAAAACGCATTGGGAATATAACACAAGGTAGATATGTTACAAAACTACACAAAAAATAAAAACAGGGGGCTTGAACCGCCACACTTTGCGTCAACCAAACTCAACTTTGGGTGGAAGGCAAAAGGGAGAACGTGCAAACGAATGGCTGTCACAAAACGCCATCGCGCAAAAGCTCACCAGGGAAGTGGAAAAAGTGTGTCGTTCGAAACCGTCAGTGCAGCGCATTTCTTGTACAACAGTAACAAAACCAAAATTAAATGTTATGGTATAGACTTAAAAATTGCGCGTTCTGACGCCTAATTATTGTCGCCGACTTCGTGGGGGTGAGGGAGGAATGTTTTGTTTTTTGTTAATGAAGGGACGTCTAGAATACCGTGTTGTTGGGGGTTTTTTAATATCGACATCACGTACAAATTTTTTTTAGGAAACAAGGAAATCAAGAATTTTTCTTCAAAATTATGACAGTCAATCCTTCGTCGAAATCTGTGAAGATCTGATGCTCTGTAAAGCTTCTGGTTACTAAGCAACAAGGTTTCAGCATTCATGGGAAGACAGGTTTCATCACACATCATGAGGAAATGATGAACTACGAACCACGGAATACGAGGCATGGTACAAATAAGGGGAGATGACTCTGTAAACCTTACTGGACACTTCAGTCGCACTACACAATCCATCTCTCTTCTCAGCTTTGCAGCTGTCACAAAACCTTCGTCTTCAGACTCCCTCGTTATCATTATGCATGGTGCACACAATGAGACTCAAAGCGAACACATGAAGGAAGAGAACGAGAGACTCTACCAGAAAGGGTTAAAAGTATTACTTTTTTACTTTCTACACAGGACACCCCACTACAATGCACATTCTCGTGTCGCGAAAGACGTCAAGAGGACCTTCCACGCACTACTCACAGCACCACAACATCAACTCAAAGTCGAGTCGTCATCACTTGTCCTCAACATCCATCACACCGTCTGGAGACAGGACAACAACGAGCACATTCGATGCAGTGTCACCAGACCAGTGCATGGACACTGCGCGTGTTTTCACGAGGATGTGTGCGTTGGTGCCGAGGAGTTGTCTGCCCTGTGACAGTGGGTGGAGGACGTGCACTGCCATGGCGTGGAGCGCCGCCTGGAGGGGGCCGGCCATGGGCAGCACAGACGTGGACAGCCTGCACGGGGACGGCCATGGGCAGCACAGACGTGGACAGCCTGCACGGGGACGGCCATGGGCAGCACAGACGTGGACAGCCTGCACGGGGACGGCCATGGGCAGCACAGACGTGGACAGCCTGCACGGGGCCGGCCATGGGCAGCACAGACGTGGACAGCCTGCACGGGGACGGCCATGGGCAGCACAGACGTGGACAGCCTGCACGGGGACGGCCATGGGCAGCACAGACGTGGACAGCCTGCACGGGGACGGCCATGGGCAGCACAGACGTGGACAGCCTGCACGGGGACGGCCATGGGCAGCACAGACGTGGACAGCCTGCACGGGGCCGGCCATGGGCAGCACAGACGTGGACAGCCTGCACGGGGCCGGCCATGGGCAGCACAGACGTGGACAGCCTGCACGGGGACGGCCATGGGCAGCACAGACGTGGACAGCCTGGAGGGGGCCGGCCATGGGCAGCACAGACGTGGACAGCCTGCACGGGGACGGCCATGGGCAGCACAGACGTGGACAGCCTGCACGGGGCCGGCCATGGGCAGCACAGACGTGGACAGCCTGCACGGGGCCGGCCATGGGCAGCACAGACGTGGACAGCCTGGAGGGGGCCGGCCATGAGCAGCACAGACGTGGACAGCCTGCACGGGGCCGGCCATGGGCAGCACAGACGTGGACAGCCTGCACGGGGCCGGCCATGGGCAGCACAGACGTGGACAGCCTGCACGGGGACGGCCATGGGCAGCACAGACGTGGACAGCCTGCACGGGGACGGCCATGGGCAGCACAGACGTGGACAGCCTGATCGGGGACGGCCATGGGCAGCACAGACGTGGACAGCCTGCACGGGGACGGCATTGGGCAGCATAGACGTGGACAGCCTGGAGGGGGCCGGCCATGGGCAGCACAGACGTGGACAGCCTGGAGGGGGCCGGCCATGGGCAGCATAGACGTGGACAGCCTGGAGGGGGCCGGCCATGAGCAGCACAGACGTGGACAGCCTGGAGGGGGCCGGCCATGAGCAGCACAGACGTGGACAGCCTGGAGGGGGCCGGCCATGGGCAGCACAGACGTGGACAGCCTGGAGGGGGCCGGCCATGGGCAGCATAGACGTGGACAGCCTGGAGGGGGCCGGCCATGGGCAGCACAGACGTGGACAGCCTGGAGGGGGCCGGCCATGGGCAGCACAGACGTGGACAGCCTGGAGGGGGCCGGCCATGGGCAGCACAGACGTGGACAGCCTGGAGGGGGCCGGCCATGGGCAGCACAGACGTGGACAGCCTGGAGGGGGCCGGCCATGGGCAGCATAGACGTGGACAGCCTGGAGGGGGCCGGCCATGGGCAGCATAGACGTGGACAGCCTGGAGGGGGCCGGCCATGGGCAGCACAGACGTGGACAGCCTGCACGGGGACGGCCATGGGCAGCACAGACGTGGACAGCCTGCACGGGGACGGCCATGGGCAGCACAGACGTGGACAGCCTGCACGGGGACGGCCATGGGCAGCACAGACGTGGACAGCCTGCACGGGGACGGCCATGGGCAGCACAGACGTGGACAGCCTGCACGGGGACGGCCATGGGCAGCACAGACGTGGACAGCCTGCACGGGGACGGCCATGGGCAGCACAGACGTGGACAGCCTGCACGGGGACGGCGGCCCAGGACTGCTGCCTGGACTGACGCAGCTGTGTCTCTGTAGTGGGTGGAGGTGGAGCTCTCCTGGGCCCTGGGCCCGCAGCCTATCCATGCAGACCTGTTACAATACAGTGCAGTACAGTACAACACAACACAACACAACACAACACAATACAATACAATACAATACAATACAATACAAAATGATTCAATACGATTCAATGCAATACAATACGATTCGATACGATCCGATATGATGCAATTCAGTAAAGTACGTACAGTACAATAAAATACAATACAATTATATTTTATTCATCCATAATAGGAAAGTACGCGCTTATCTCTGCATGAAGGCAAAACAACACACTTTGCAGAGGACAAAATGTACATTCAAGCTATCAATGTCCCTAAATCAAACACCTATACTGTTTCAAAGAGCCAAAGCTATCGGTATAAAGGGGTTGTGCAATCGTGTTGTTCTCATTTTCGGCAGTAAAATCTTGTGCTCCCTCCGCTCAGCCTGGTGTAGAACTCGTGGAGTGGTGGGAGGGAGGGCTCCAGTAGAACCCTATGGGCTTTGATGCGTACTTTATCTCTGTACACCGCCTCAAAGAGGTCTGCCGGTCTGGGAAGACAGCGGCTGGCAGCAGACCGGGAGGCAGCGAGGGCCAGACCGTGGACACCAGGCGGCCTTGGTCCAGAGACTGCTGTTGGCTCTGGCAACGCTGGAGGCGTGACGTCATGCCGCAGGACGGCGTGGGGCGGGTCTTCCAAGGAGGAGAGAGCAACACACGGCAGGACCTGCTGGTGTCCAGGCCGCGTTCAAAGGGAGAAAGGTGCTGATTTTTATTGCCACTTATCACCCGCATCTGGGGTTCAAACCACTTTGTATTTTAGCCTCCCTTTCATAAAGCCACGGCCAATGCTTTGCTTGCACCTGACGCCAAAAACAGTGACGGAGAGGCAGGCACACAGTCAGGTACCAGCACCCGCTCCACTCCCAGGAGGGCATTCCAGTTCCACGCTGATGCATGGCCACCTCAAGGGATATTCGCACAACTAAAGGCCATTGCTGCCCTCACAACTACACTGTTTTACTCCTGGATGGGTGAGAAATTAATCATCCAGAGATCTACCACCCCAGGGATTGAACCACAGCTCTGCGCCTCGCAAGTAATTAAACGCCAAGCTTGCTCGCCTACATCGGAATCAGGGTTTCAATAGGCGAGTAGAGGTTGAGGAGCTGACTATGCACTCATGCAAGAGGGGAGACTACTGCATATATGCTGCCAGGAGCTGCTGATCTACATATCAATAGTTAACATGGTGTTGAGGAAGCTCCTTTTAAGACAATGTTTTCTTTTGTTGGCACGTCATAGACGTTGAACCAACACTTATGCCGTCACGAGTTGCAACATAAATGTTCACCTTGCACATTCATACTCATTCACGCACACACAGGGTTACAACACATAGTAGCTACACTGGGTAGCAGTCGATAAGGACGGGGAAACGCAATACGAGGTTAAAAAGAACCTTGCTTGAAGAAGCAACTCAAGGATCCAAACTGGAGAAGTGCTGCAGTACGACAAGCTACAAGGGGAAGGCAACGTCTGACGACAGCGTCCTACTGCTTCTCGATGCGTGTTCAGCAAGGCAGCTCCAAACACCGCTACCGCTAGCCGCAAGCGACTGCGGGCGAGCGCTCCAAGCGCTGCACGAGAGTTCGCCACTGGCGCCATTTGCTCCATTCTAGTAAACTAGAGATATCGCCTACCGGCAAAAGTATCTCTAGCACAGTTCACATCACGTGATGGAAGGTTTTTGGCCAATATACGCAAACGGAGGTCACACGAGAAGCTTGTGGGATTGTGTTCCCTGACATACGCCGTTAAAGTAGTTCTAAGACTATTTCGCACAAAACTCTTAACTTACTCTTGTTGAGACAACAAACAAGCGTTTATTCGATACAATAAAATGTTTGTGTTGAAATGGAAACAAGTTTTGACATCTGAATGATTTCTGTAAAAAGTGGAGAGAGAAATAGTATCAGAACGAACTATTTTTGGCGCAAGGCTGTAATGCGAAAGGTCAAGCCTATTGCGCATTCATTGCGAACTGTGCCAGAGCAAAGATTATAGGTTACACAAAGATAGCTCATGCCGAGCTTTTGCTCTTAAAAGTTACAAGACTCTGCACCAAGCGGACGGTAGTAGGAGTGAATCAAGGAAAGTGTACTCACACCGCTTAGTGACAAGACGGCGAAGAAAGCTGCCTGCTGATTGGAGGATTCTATTCAGGGAACCAATCAGAGGACTGCTTTCGTGTAGATATGGCGTATATGTCTACTCTTTGGGCAATTCAATGGCGGCAGCTCTCTCCAGTTCGCGCAGAAAAAGCTATATTTTGGGATACTAGAAACCCATCCGAAGAAAATGTAAGTCATGAACAGCATTAATTTATCAAAGCTGTATGTTGAATGCATCAAAAGGTATTGAAAGGTCCTACTTTTTAACAATAGAAATGCAGGTCACATGGCAACGCTTGATTGTAACTAAAAATCTTTCCGGAAGCGGCAACTGAATTCACTTAATCGAATGATTTTCTGGCCGCAAATCACCTTCTTGACAGGTATGTATTGCATTGCATTTCCTAAAGATATTCCACAGGGGTGTATACGTTGATAAACAAGCTTGCATTCTTAGATAATATTGAAAAATAGATCGTTCCCATTCAAACCATACCATGTAGATCTAGGTCGAGTTGGATTTCACAACGCCTGCTACAAAAAACAAAGCCAAAACACCCCCATTATTGCAGCAAATCATTTTATTACACATTACACAGTAAATTTATTCACAAACATGATCGGAACGCATCAGAAACCGTCGATAAACAAGAAGTTTTACATGTCGCTAAGAGGTGTGATTAACTTTCCTTGATTCACCAATACTACCATCCGCTTGGGGCGCAACGTGTCTCGATCCTCACGACAATGAGCTAATGAACTATCTTTGTGTAACCTATAATCTTTGGCACTACTGACTCGGGTTTACAGAATGCATTTGCTCTTCCTGCAGCAAGACGGGGGAGGAGACGGCCGCGCCAGTCCACAGCGCTACCTGGGTCCGCACCAGCCTTGCCTTCCCAGCATGCACCGCCTCTGTCAGCACGGCCTTCCCTGCCCCGTCTCCCACTCTGCTCGTCCTTCCACAGGGCTGTCGCTGTGGCGGCACTCGAACCAAAACCACGTGGTTCTTTTGCATTTTCATAAAAACCCACCTGTAGTTACGGAGTGCACGAGTGGTTTGAAAGGAAACGCATTTAAATCCTTGGATCCATGCATTCTTTGTGAAATAAATCAAACCGTCACTACTCCTCTCTCTCTCTCTCTCTCTCTCTCTCTCGCTCTCTCTCTCTCTCTCTCTCTCTCTCACACACACACACACAGTGCTCTATTTAGCGCAGTGGGTTGAACACCACACATCTTCAGTACTCCACTCCGTATTTGGGCGAGCTTTACTCCCAGTCCCTATTCCCAGACTCTCCCAGGGCAGTGATGCCTTCTGCCCCGAGATGGGTGTTGTGCCTCCTAGCGTCCTCCTCTAGATGAAATAAGCACCAACACTCAGGAGCTCCAACTGCCTGAGCATGAACACCGAGTTTTCCCTCTCCTCCACGGATGGCCTACTACGGCACACGGGTAGACTGCGCGGGTTTGAAATCCCAGCTTTCCTTCCCCTACTCCTGGCAGTGAGGCTGTGTACCCACAGCGGGTGTCGCGTGATAAACGGCGACAAGAAGAATAAGTGTGTACGGTGATACCTGTCGCGAGATGGCTGCAGTTCTGTGTGTTTTGTTTTCTCGTTCGTGTACCTGTGTGTGCACGCTCAGCGTGTAGTGTGGTTGCAGCGTGTTAGCACGCCCCTCGTCCTTGTTTCTTGCTGTCTCACGTGGAGTTTGACGTTGCGATAGGTAAACGCTGTTTGCTTTCGCACGTGAATTTCCAGGCTGAAAAGGGTGAACGCTCTGCTCGTGGCTAATTTTGGCAGGACTTTTTTTAGAGGCAGATGCTAACGAACTTTCATTGGAGTAACATCGCTTTTGGGGTGTTCGCCGGAAGAGTGGTGCGACTACTGTCGACCCAGTACGTGGCGTGACTCATGTCAGCCTGGTCAGTTGATGACCGTATGGTTGTTGTCGGCATGTGCCGAAGAGAGAAGCCATCACCAGGGGAAGGGTAAAGGTTCTTCCATGTGAGTATTTGGTGTGTGTAAATGTCTTTTGTGTATGTTTTGACCACGTTGTTTGGTCCTCTGTTTTATGTGGGGGAATGTCGGGTGGGAAGGTAGAATAGGCAACACAGATTTAGAAGGGTTCTTTTGTTGTTCATTCATTTTCTCTCGTTCCCATTCTGGCTTCATTTGCATCTTTTCATGGTTCGAGGTGGGTTTCCTTGTGTCTTGAATGTTGATTATTGTTGAGAGCTAAACGCCTCGTGGGCGCTAGCAAATGATTAAGGTGCCTGTGACCCGCTAGTGACAACAATGTAGAATCTGGGTCACACACCTTAGCTAGTTTTCGTTGTGTGAATATATTTGATTGACTTTTGTAGTGGTTAAAGGCCCAAAATGATCCTCGTTTGCGTTGAGGGCTAAAACTGTGTTTTGATTGGGACACGTCATATTCATTACAGTGGAATGCCCTATTTCCAGTCTAGTCTGGTGTAGCATGGATGAGTTGGAATTTGTGTACCTTGTTGTATGCCATGTGTTCTAGTTCTGACCGTTTAGGCCTGGGTTGTATTTTTCACGGAATCGTCGTCCGAGGTCCCAGCTACATATCATCGCTGT
>JAWQFJ010005702.1:17500-20000 GCA_034096865.1 Theodoxus fluviatilis | reverse complement strand
CCATTGTTCAGACTCTCAATGACAGGTTCCAAGATACCCGGAATGCAGACCAGGCTAAAGCATTTATCTACACAAGAAAATGCAAGATGAAGACAACCTGGCTCAATAGAAATTTCTAGATGCCCTAGTCGACAACTAAGTGAAAAATCAGATGCAGATTTTGGCTTCAACCACCTTGGGGGAGGCATTCATTACCGCTCTCCATGTCGAGGCTATCGCTCAGTATGAAGAAGCGACCCCGCAAACTTCCCACCCTCACAGGATCAGAGCCATTGGCAGTCAGGAGAAGCTGGAGGGTGACGGCGACACTCTATCTCTGACCCAGTTCTGTCAGTTAATGGTGGAGTCGCTGGAAAAGATGCAAAACCGTTCCTCTCGTCAGGATGGACAGCAAGGTCAAATCAAATGTTACAATTGTGACAAGACAGGCCACATCACTCGCTGCTGTCCACAGGGAAAGAAGAAGACCACCACAGCCCAGGAAAACAAGGATGCGCCGGGCTCGGGGGCAAAGTCCGGCGTTCCCTGCCTCCACCGCCCCACATCTCATCAGTCATCGGCTGAAGAGTGTCCGTATAGACCAAGGAGGACCTTCGATTGAGGGTCACATCTACAGCAACCGTCACAAGGCACTGATCGACTCAGGAGCGACCATTTCTGTGTTGAGGACTGGTCTGCGCCCCTTCAAGAGGATGGAGAAATCGGCGATGGTGCTCACTGACGTCATGCACAGACCGATCCCTGTGCACGGCGTCGTGACAGCGAAGGTAAAGGCCGGTGCGCTTGTTATTCCTCACCCCTTCGTGGTAGCCGATATAGAAGATGACGTCATCCTGGGGACAGATTTTCTGCAGAAACATTCCTGAATGATAGACTGGTGACAGTCCCTCCTGCTGTGGGAGGCAAGAGAATCCTGTGTTGAAAGATAAGGTCCAATATTTCACATGTAGTCCCAAATGTAGTCCCAAATGTAGTCACACGTCCCAAATGTTTTCTTTTGTTACTTAAAAAGGATGATTTTGCTTTCATCAACAATTCCAGTTTTGTCTTTTAGGATTCAAAACCATTGTAATTGATTCCTCTCATTCCTACAAGTGTGTTTGCAATGGTGTCTTTACAACAAGCTCAGTGTAGAAAATAGCGACACTGATCTATCCTTCAACCTTCATGGACAGCGTTTATGTGTATTCGCATGCAACCTCTTTTACAAGATCTCTACAGACAATGAGGACATGGATGTTTGTTTAAGTTAAACCTTCATGCACAGTGTCTATGTGTCTTTGCAAGAAAGGCCACCTCTATGCTGAAATTGGGACATGGATACTTCCTTAAACCTTCATGCACAGTGTCGCTTGGTTACTTTATGCACATTGAGATGCAGTCGAACATTTATCCAGCGTTTTTAAGATTTAACTCAATTCATAAAAGTGAACCTTTCCTACATATACTCCGAGGTTTTTAAATAGTTTTAATCAGCCTCTAAGTAATGATTATTGACGTCTTTAGGTAGGCACAACTCCACCATGGCCGGTCCTAAGCCCGGATGAGAAAGGAGGAAGGTTGGACGAAAGGTTAGCACCCCCTCTCTGTAAAAAAACACACCGCTACAGAAACGCAAACAAGGAATTCAACAGACACTTCGGTACTGGGAGAGGATGGATCTCCAGCTGGAGGTGATATGACGCCGGGTAGTGAAAGCCAGACTCTGGAAGCTGCCAGGCCGACGACCATCATCTCTACCAGGACCACCATCAACATCGGAACATGGAATGTGCGCACCATGTTCGAAGCCGGAAAAACAGCACAAGTAGCAGCAGAGATGAAGAACTACAACATCAGCATCCTAGGCATCAGCGAGTCTAGATGGACTGATTCCGGCCAGAAGAGACTCGCTACAGGAGAACTACTTCTGTTCTCAAGACACGAGGATGAGAATGCGCCACACACACAGGGAGTGGCCTTCATACTTTCCAAGGCTGCCCAGCGAGCTCTCATCGGATGGGAAGCACACGGCCCAAGACTCATCACTGCCTCCTTCAGGACAAAGAAGAAGAAGAAGATCAACATGAACATCATTCAGTATTATGCCCCTACAAATGGCAGTGAAGACAAAGCAAAAGAAGATTTTTACAACAGGCTACAGACCATCATCCAAGGGTTTCCAGGAAGAGATATCACCATGGTAATCGGAGACCTCAACGCCAAGGTGGGGCATGACAGCACGGGCTACGAGGAGATCATTGGGCGGGAGGGTCTGGGGGAGATGAATGACAATGGAGAGAGGTTTGCAGACCTGTGCGCCGCAAACAACCTTGTCATCGGTGGAAGCGTCTTTCCCCACAGACGGATACACAAAGTCACCTGGATGTCACCAGACCTCTCCACCCGAAACCAGATCGACCACATGTGTATCGCCAAGAAGTTCAGGAGGTCCCTGCAAGACGTACGTGCGAAGAGAGGCGCTGACGTTGCTTCGGACCACCATCTCCTTGTCGCCCGC
>JAWQFJ010005702.1:7500-12500 GCA_034096865.1 Theodoxus fluviatilis | reverse complement strand
GATCGTCTGCAGTTTTGTTCGCAGTCCGGGAGGTTGGACGAACCCAAGTTTTGTTTTTTCTAAACTGACTGTAATGATGTGACTGTAGGCTTGTTCAGGAGTACGAAGCACTGCATCAGCGCTTCATGTTGGCAAATGAGCGCTCTTTGCCTCTCCTGAACACCTACAGATTTAGTGCAGCGCTTCACTTGTTAAAGGGGAGGTAAATCTTCTGCGCCCCATGTTGTGTTGTTAGACGCTAAGGAAGTGTTTTCTTTGCCACAGACATCCTTTATGCACGTTTAAATGTATTGTGTTTGAATAAAGTCCACTACTGTGTCATCCTTACTTGCCATTACTCGCGCATTCAGAGCGCTTGGGGCAAATAAATCCCGTTCCAGTCCAAAAGTGATGTTTCTGAGGGTTATTTTACGCATCGACGGCCACTGCGGGATCAAACAACACCATTTTGAAAATCGTGTGAATCACCTCGGATCTGTGATGCACAGCGCTGCTCAGCGCTGAGTGAATCACGCCCCAAAATGCTGTCCAGGAGTCAAACATGTGCAGCGCTGTGCAGCGCTGTGCCTCCTGAACAAGCCTTACGTTACTGTCTAGATCATGCTGTAATTGGCTGCCCAAACCACTCAGTTACATGATAAGCTATTTAGTATCATGTGTCTCAGTGGCCCGAATTTTGACTACAGCTTCCACCCACATTTCAATTTAGATAACATAGTGACTGAAACGAACAATTGACATATGCATCATAGAGCTTTGATAAATCGATATTATTATTTGGTTACAGTGTTTTTCAATGTGCATCAGTAGCTCTGAAAATGAGCCCTTTGCACGTGAACCGAAGAAAAAAATGGCGGGCATTTGTTTACGTTGTGAAGGTTCTGGAGTGTGCCGGAACACCCTAGTATCTTTTGAATCGCGTGATGGGTCTCTCCGCGGTGTCGTTGCCTAGATACACCTTGTAGCCAGGTTGCGCTTTGATGGGTCACGTGACTTCATTTGCGCAGCAGGGAGACAGCCTGGTCTATTCTTGTTCGTTCGCGATTGTTCTCAAAAGCCTGTAAAATATATGTAAGGCACAATGAAGAGACAAGCGAGAGAGCGCACAAGGGAGAAAAGGTGAGAGCTTAAGAAGAAGATACCTAAGTGCGAAATATTCTCGAGAGTTAATTCATTAGAGTAATGCTGATGACTGATTGTCATCGCTATGTATCGACCAGTGCGTGAAAAACATTTTTCAAAAACGACCACCAGATTTTGTGGACTTTCACTTCCCGGCACAAAATCGGATAAAACCCCGTATTACCAGGACTTTGCGAAAGGAGACAAGTCACAACATATACCTGTGTGCACAGCCAGAGCCAAGGTTCCAGGTGTCCCCACTTCATGCTCTGGGAACTTCAAACCTGGTGGAACATCCTTCCCAACCCGGTTTAGCGATACGAAGGGTCATCCAGTGAAGACATTACGGCGCACGAACCTAGCTCTCCAATGTCTCTGAACCTGGTGCAGTGGGCCGAGATTCCGCCAGGAAACAAAGCCTGTGGTGATTCATCAGAGGCAAAACACTTGAGAAACCGAGACTTGACCTACTTTGACTCTGACCAGCTGTGGTGACCTTGTAGTCAGTGGTCCTATATAGCCTACAAAGACTTAGGTCATGAGACTCCATTTTACCTTCTGTAGTAATTGTGTACTCAATAGCCTTACATAGCCCCAAAAGGCTGATAGGTCATGAGGTTCCATTTAACACTCTCTAGTAATTTTGTAATCTATAACCTTACATAGCCCCAAAAGGCTGATAGGTCATGAGGTTCCATTTAACACTCTCTATTAATTTTGTAATCTATAACCTTACATAGCCCCAAAAGGCTGATAGGCCGTGAAGGCCTGTTCTAACTGGGCGAAGTACCCGGTGTGACGGAAGCCGTAGTGGAGACAAGTGATCCTGTAATCGGGGTCTGCTGCACGCCAAGACGCCGCTGATGACCAGAGTGACATACACACGTCACTGCCGCGTGACAGCAGCAGCTGTATCGTCGTCGTCATCATCATCATCATCATTATCATCATCATCATCGTCATCATCATCATCATCATCATTATCATCAGCAGCAGCATCATCATCATCATCATTATCATCATCATCATCATCATCATCATCATCATCATCATCATCATCATCATCATCATCATCATCATCATCATCATCATCATCATCATCATCATCATCATCATCATCATCATCATCATCATCGTCGTCGTCGTCGTCGTCGTCGTCATCATATGGACATAATGCTGATTGATGCTGCTGCTGCTGTTGCTACTTACGTCAACATCGAAGAGATTATCATCATCATCATCATCATCATCATCATCATCATCATCATCATCATCATCATCATCATCATCATCATCATCATCATCATCATCATCATGTTGTTGTTGTTGCTGCTGTTGTTGATGACGATTATGACGACGACGACGACGACGACGTCGACGACGACGACGATGATGATGATGATGATGATGATGATGATGATGATGATGATGATGATGATGATGATATTCTCTTCGATGTTAACATAAGCAGCAACAGCAGCAGCAGCATTAATCAGCATTATGTCCATCGTCATCGTCGTCGTCGTCGTCATGAGCTTTGATATTTTCGCGTAATGAACACATACTCCTATTCAAAGTACATGTGGTATAGATGAAATGACATGTCCTTTCCTGTATGGGGTTTGACCTTCCACCAATGGGTGGGAAAAGTCGCTATAGAAAAATATAACCTTCACCTTACCTTGACCTTTGTCTCTTTGCAGAGGTGGTTGACCTTAGGATCAGCTCACTGTTCAGGAGAACCTTTGACCCTTCCAAAACAAGATCACTGTTGGAACACGTCTGTGCACCTGACACAATTTTCCTTCTTCCCAACAGAGGAAGAATGATTGAATAAAGCAACCCCGCAGTATAGCGGTTGTGTCCTGTCTGCTTTATCAAAGGTCTGTTTTAACTGAGCACCGCTTACGCCTACTTCGCCCTAGTAGCCATCTTGTCTTACAGCCTGGGCCAGGGTCTGCGTCCTGATGGCTGGAGACGCGTTGTCGTCACTTCCGGACGAGCCAAGCGAAAACTCTTCATGGCCGCCATCGTTAATGCCTAAGAACGGGAATGCGTATTTGTAAAAGAGTATGTGTCCGTCATTGTGAGGAATAAGATCGGTCGATGACGGTAATACTTGCACCAAACCATGAAGACAGTTTGCTGACAACTAGAAATCATCGACAATATTGATGATGAATAAGTTTTACTGTTTTACTTTGTACAAAGACCCGAAAACGAATAGTAAGCAAACGCTGATCAAGGGGACAGTCCCAACGCCGTAGCTGGCAGACGTGCACAATCGAAGTGTGATGAATAACGACACCTGTCGGCGGCTGGAGTCACAGCTACGTTCTTCAGTCAGCAGAGTCCATGAGCGACCGCATTTGCGTGGCCGATAGCAGTTTCAGATTTCTCGCCCTTTGCCGTAATAGGACGGCGATGGGCAGTCATCGCCAAATTATCTCACACCAACTGCGTGGATCGAAATCCCCTTTCTCGCCTCCTCAGGCAATCAAAACTCTTTATTCAATCCAGAACTACGGGCCTTTACACTCTGGCAAGGAGATTCTGCAGCTGCAGAGCCAGCCTGCACTGCAGTCTCCACGATTCCAGTGGTGTACCTGATCGACGACAACCCCTTAGACAAGGGGCGCGTTTGTTAGGCCCAAAATCGCGAGGGCTATGCGTTACCTACGTTCCTCGCTCATAAGGACGCACTCGCCGTGAAGGCCGAGGGAAGTCCGGAGCTCCCTCGATGCTTCCCGCTGCAGAGACCCGGAAAAGCCAAAATGGCGGCGACCGTGCCAGTTGGGAAGCCGCTCATAGACGGCCGTGCCTGTAACGTGCTTCTCACGGTTCTAGAATGGAAAAGTGTACTTGCACGGAAGTATTTGCTGTTCGAGTGTTCATTTGTATATTTAGGGGAGTAGGTGTATAGGTTATTTCTGGAAATACACTGCCGAAAAAATTTTTCGCTTGCAAACACGCAACACCGCATACGTACGCTCTATGAATCATGTCCCTTGAATTGATCGAAATGAATCGAGGCCTAATATTTTCGAGAAAATTGTCTACAGTTGAACCCGGGTTGCTTTTTTTGTTGAAAAAGTTCCCGTGCCATTCGAAATGACACCATGGTGTGTTCTATGGCGTGAAAAACTGAAGTGATATTGGTATCGTCAGTTATTTCGTCTATCGGCAGCTTCTTCACCGACTCTGGCGCCATGACGCAGCCATGTTCTTCCGCCTTGCCAGTTGATCATTGGCCGTTTTTCTAGCTGCAGACGTGTCTCGCTCGCCCTCGACTAGCCATCAAGGGAGAATCTCGAGATTTTGGGCCTAACAAACGCGCCCAAGGTTGCTCGTTCCTTGTGTAACGTGGATGGTGTTATGCAGAAAGGCAGCACAGGTTGTGGGTGCACCTCGGAGAACTGTCGGTGGTGCTGATGCTTCGGACTCCAGGGGAAGGTCACGTGTGCGAGACCTGGCATCATCATCTTCCGAGACGTCACTGTCTGAATGACAGGTGCACTCGTCGACTACACAATACACAGGTGGTGAGCGTTCTATTTCAAGAATCGCCATGTAGTTCTGTTGTCAAGGAGTGGGTTGGAGGTCCCCTGTAGTCTTTGTGGCATCCTCAGCTGTTGAAGCAGGAGGAGGTCTCTGGGGAAAAGGTTCCTGGTCGTCGGCCAAGGGGCGTTCAACGGAGGGGGTCGCAATGTCTGAGATAGAATGATCCTTCTTCCTTCCTCGTCTTCTGGGCCACCTCACGGTGACTCGTCCATCTCGTCTATCTGCCTGGAGGTTCCTCTTGCTGGCTGGTGCTATGGGGAAGGGTGGTACTGTGGGGGGAGGGCAGTACTGATGGGGGAGGGCGGTACTGTGGGGGA
>JAWQFJ010005702.1:0-2500 GCA_034096865.1 Theodoxus fluviatilis | reverse complement strand
TGCCAATCATTCCCCTCAAAACACAAAGACACAAAACAGCAGCAGTCCTGCAGGTTACCAATGGATCATGCCATAAACAGGAAAGCAACCTAATCTGACAAAAACTCTAACAAAAATAATACTATGGCTTTTCACTATTTACTCTCTCAGTCTCAACAAAACAAACACACTCTAAATGTTTACTTATCAATGTTTCCTGCGAATATAAATGAAGTATTCGTAACCTCAAAATTCAATAGTATTATCATTGTCATCTATGCAAAGCAAATGCTGGTGTTTAAAAGAAGCAGACTTTCAGACCACTTCTCTATGAATCCACACTTACACCTTATTCTTGGCTCGCCTGTAGTCCAGTGGAGTGGTCAACTTGACCACAACAGGCATCACTGTGTACAGGGCTTTGGCTTTCACCACCATGCACCCATTCAAAGGCCTCACCAATACACTTCAATGTGTACATGTCATCACACACAATCAGCACAACCACTCTCACACTTGTATGGCCAGTACCAGTACCGTAAAAGTTTGCCAACAAGGCGCACCTGGTTATAAGCCGCACCCCCCGTTTTAATTAAAAAATACAGAAAAATCCACAAATTAGCCGCATTGGCATACACGCCGCATGAAGACCCAACATGTCAAAGGCAAAACAACGTCGCCGCAAACCACTTGAGCTGCAGCCCGATTGCCTTTCTCCACCGCTAAGTCTATGGCAGCTAACTTGAATGCAGCATCGTAGGCTAATAGTCTCCGTGTTTTTGGCATGGTTGCTTTTTTGGCAGTGTAGATCTACATGTTGCTTCTCTGCTATCGAAATGCGATCTGATCTATTAGTGTGCCGTGTGAGTTGTTGTCATGCGTCAAACTTCCAAAAAGAAGGTGAGTGAGCGAATTCAGGTAAACGCACCGCTGATTATAGGTGAACACTGACGATCACACTGCCGGAAACAAGGTCAAACCCAAAAACACATCGCTGACTCTGGCGATGCAGAAAAAAGTCGTACATTAGCCGCACCGGCTGATAAGCCGCAGGGGTCCGTTCATGAAAAAAAGGAGCGGCTTATAGGCCAACTTTTACGGTAGTCTAGGAGACACAAGTCCATGCTTCTGCTCTATAACTGTCCACTTGTCCACCAGAATGGTCAAGGTAGACAAATATGCTGGCACTGTGTACAGGTGATGACACACTTCCATATTCATGCTCTTTTGAAGTCAATTTGAAGCCACTTTGGCATGATATCTCTGCTTTATCCTTCCTGCAGGCATGTTTCTTATTGCAGATTCTTACTGGTAGCAACTTATATTTTAAGAATATGTCAATATCTGAACTGTGCTGTATTAGTGTAAACAATGATAAAGTTGTAAAATTGCTTAAATCTTTGTGTATTTTGGCCTTCGCTCAGGGTCGCGACTTTAGATTTGTGCTTTTGTTTATGAAATGTGTTTTTATGGAAAGTGGTAACAAATACAAGAAAAACACAAAAAAGTAAGTGGCTAGCTTTATTAGTTCCCGAGCTATTTGATGAGCAATATCTCGGAAACTAATAACGCTAGCCACTTACTTTTTTTGTTTTTCTTGTATTTGTTACCTCTTTCCATAAAAACACATTTCTTAAACAAAAGCACAAATCTAATTTTTGACTGCCGGCACCTATTCCAATGTGTATCTGCATATGGCACTGTACACTGCCAGACTCTCTGAATCTTTTGTTGCAGAGCTTGCAGAATGGCTTGTCCCCAGTATGGGCTTTCATGCAGTGCTGCTGGAGCTCGCTGGATTCCCTGAACTCCTCACCACAGCTGTTACACTTGTGAGGCCTCACCTCCTTTTCATGCGTTGCATTTCGGTGCTGGTTGCGGAGACTTGCACAAGTGAACCTCTCCCCACAGTCAGCGCACTCGTATGGTTTGCCATCGGTGTGAGTACGCATATGCAACTTCAGCGCTCCAGACTGCTTGAATCGCTTGGAGCAGATGTCACACTGGTACGGCCTTTCCCTGTGTGAGTCCACATATGTAACTTCAGCGCTCCATGCCGCGTGAATCGCTTGGAGCAGATGTCACACTGGTACGGCCTTTCCCCTGTGTGAGTACGCATATGCAACTTCAGCGCTCCATACTGCGTGAATTGCTTGGAGCAGATGTCACACTGGTACGGCCTTTCCCCTGTGTGAGTCCACATATGTAACTTCAGCACTCCATACTGCGTGAATTGCTTGGAGCAGATGTCACACTGGTACGGACTTTCCCCTGTGTGAGTCCACATATGTAACTTCAGCACTCCATACTGCGTGAATTGCTTGGAGCAGATGTCACACTGGTACGGCCTTTCCCCTGTGTGAACATAGATGTGTCTTTGCAGGTCGCTGTTTGTTGAAAACTTCTTCCCACATTCCTGGCACTCAAAGACTCGATCGGGGCCTTTCCTCTCACCTGAATGCAGTCTCTTGTGGCGGGCCAGGCTGCTGGATTTAGTAAACTGCTTGTCACAGATGTCACA
>JAWQFJ010005701.1:47500-56295 GCA_034096865.1 Theodoxus fluviatilis | reverse complement strand
AGTGCCGTCCGTGACCTTCACCTCCCACTGGCGAGAGATAATTCTGTGGCAAAGCTCAGGATTCTGCTCGTCTCTTCTGTGTCAACACAGCTGCTTGACTTTGATGAATGCAGAGTCTCGGCCTGCTGATAGAGAAACTGTAGCTAGTCATGCATTCCGATGAAACAAACATGTCGCACCTTGACAAAGTTCATTCATCACGCAGCTCTCGTTTTTGTCGTCACCTGCCGACGCTCCTGCATATCGCTTCACTGACGTTTCCCAGCAGCTCGCACCTGATGAAAGCTGTTCGCAACAGTCACAGTGCCAAACATCTGACGCATCACTTCTTATGCCGACACCTAAAACCAGTCACGTGATGCATGATTCAGGATAATATTTTGGTTTACACATGTAGGAGAAGTTTCCACAGTGCACTCTCGTGTTTCTTCGTTTGCCGCATTCCTTCTTCCTAACCGTGTCTGCAGATGTTCTGTTATGCTGGAGAAGAGCTAGGCGTTAGGCTGGAAAGTGGAGAGAGATGCTGTGGGCCTGTGTATAGATAAACGCGTCCTAGAAAATAGACCACGTAAGCAAGTTTATTTTTGGGAGAGAATTCTAGACCATATTTGGAAACGTACTGTCTCCCCAAAGAGCATTTCCTCCCCCCCCCCCCCCCCCCCCGAACCTCAGTCCAACGCCCCTCCCCCTTTTTTTTCCCTGCTATGGTATTTCTGGTGTGGTCGAGGTGTTTTAACCTCATATAACAATATTGATATGTGTGTTTTTTCCCTTCCCAAAATAACTGAATATGTTTTTTCCCCAGACATTCAGACATCTTATTGTTTGTTATCCATCTCCTACAGAGAAGTAAAGCTCTTCTCTATGATTGCCCTTATGACAAGTTTGTCAAGCTTCTTTGCCAAGATAGAAAATGTTCATATTCATGTACAGCAATGGTATGTTGCTGTGTTTTTTGGTGATGCCTTAATGTTGTCATATTCTTGTTGTTTACGTATTCGTAATTCAAGCTTAATTCATTTCCATTACTCAAAACCGAAACTCATGACCATTTTAAAGATTTTTCACAATAATGTTCAACGGAATGTTATGATAAATCAATATATAATCATATACATATATATCATGTTTGTCGATGTTAGGATAAAGTAAATAACTAATAGCCATGAAACCTTATATGTGTGAAGTGCCTTAAATAATTCATGAATAATGCACATTGACATACCAACAATTTCCTTGTTGATCACAGGATAATTAATTACATGTGAAACATCATGTGATTGTGTTTTCCTTTTTTCAAAATGTGTCGTAATATTTTATGTCGTTTTCGGGATGTGAAACACGTATCAGTGTGATGATTTTTGTTAAATGTGTAATATGATATTGATGTTGTCTGCCTCTCTCTCTCAAAGTATACCAAATACTTATTCAACCTCTGTTTGAAGTGCAATATAATATGGTGTGAAATATATTGGAAAATGTAAATACATATTTAAAATAATAATAATAATAATAATTGGTAATGATAAGATCATATTTACTAAGATGCTAAGAATATTATATAAATGATGATAATAAGATAATTAAAACGTTCCATAAGGCAGAAAATGCTATCTCTCTTGAAAATGATTTTGGAAAATTTGTTTCGGCCAACCGATGTTCATTATCCTTATTGAAGCATTAAGACAAACTCCCAAAATTAGATTCTCTCATAATTTTACGGAATGAGGACATTCCGTTTTCAGTAAGTTCAGCGGATTGTTATGCTGGAGAAGAGCTAGGCGTTAGGCTGGAAAGTGGAGAGAGATGATGTGGGCCTGCATACAGATAAACGCGTCCTAGAAAATAGACCACGTAAGCAAGTTTATTTTTGGGAGAGAATTCTAGACCGAATGGAAACGTACTGTCCCCCCAAAGAGCATCCCCCCCTCCAGGACCTCAGTCCAACGCCCCCCCCCCCCCCCCCCCCCCCACTGTTTTCCCTGCTATGGTATTTCTGGTGTGGTCGAGGTGCAGGACCATAAAAGGCAACGAGAAACAGTCTGTGACTAAGAACATAGGAATGCTAGTAATTTGGGAGGCAAAATAATAGAGAGAGAAGGGAGAGGCAGGATTAGACGGAGAGACAGAGATGGAGGCAGGCAGTGGTATACCTCGCCCTTCCCAAAGAACATCCAGCTCTACAACAGAACGCCCATCGATGCAGAGAAAGAACCCAAAGGTATTTATACAAGAGAGGAGAAACATCGAGCTCCGTAACAGTTCTTTTCTGAAGAAGACTTTTGTTGATTTTCATCCAGATCTTTACTGCATGCCTGTGTGGTTGTGTTCGATGTGTTTGTCGTCCCATGCTGGGGTCGTGATCACCAGAACGGAGTCTTCTCAATTACGCAAATCTTCCCTGGAACTAAGCCAGCCACGACTTTGGGTGGGCAGACATCCTCAGTCAAAGAGTGCAGAGCAATCGGAATCAGGAGTCCATGAAGATCCGGAGCTGAGAAGCGAGCTTTTCGCGTGAGGGAGCAGCAGAGTGACACGAGTCCGATCATAACCTCGACAGTGAGCCGGACTCTTCTGACCCCGCTGACCTCCCCTCATTACCCTCAGACAGCTTGCCCCTAGAGCCGTCCCTCGGGCGAAGGCAGCTCATTCGAACCCTCCCATTCGGCTGCTCTGAGAGTTGGTCGGTGCCGCAGTAAAGTTGCATGAACGTTTCTCCAACACACCTTTCCTACTCCTCTGTAAACACGTCTTCGCAAAAGTCTCACTTGACTGTGCACTAAATACGGTGCTCTTTTTGACCTTGCAAGATGATCACAGAGATTCGTTGCCGTTAAAAAGAAGGGAAAAAAGCCCTCTAAGTGCACAGCGCAGAAAGACGAGATGTGTGTGGAAAGGCTGGGCAACCAAGGCATAAACGCTCTGTTGGGAACGATACGGAACACCCTGAAGCGTTGCTTGACATGCAAAGAAGCCTTCACCACAGAGAGGAACACTGCCACCTGCGAGTGAGGCCTGAGATAGTCATTTTGCTCAGATACTGAGGAAGATGTCTTTGGAACAGTGAACTCTGCGTACAATCATCGCCAGACATTTCCACCCTGGGACACAAACATATTTTTCCTGCTTCGTCCTCATGATCAGCAAGCAACATGTTTTTGTTTCTTAACTTTGAAAGATCAAACACAGCTTCGCCACACACTCATTGTGTCAGAAAACTTAAGGGCTGTTAAGTAAAGCTTTCATCCAGCTGCTGCACGATCAGGCTTTGCAATGTCATACACACTGTCCTGCCGGTTTTATCGACTGGTACGAATAGCGTGGCAAGAAACCTTTCATTTTACTCCCACTGCCTGCACCAAAGCCTCTCGTGATGATCAGGATAAAAGTAATAAAATCTGTTATTCAAGACAGTTCTTGTACACGTGAAATCAACCCTGAATGATTGGTAGAGTATCTTGGGTCGTTTAAGACCACAGTCAAGCTGAGTTCGGTGTGAGCACCGGATGACCTGTTGACTCCACAAGAAGTCTACTCTCGTGCTGGTGAATGGACTTCGTGTCCGGCAGGTCCAGTCCCCAGCTGACCAGGAGAGAGTGAGAAGAAAGGCCGCTAAGAGCTGGACAGCAACGTCCACACACGTCCGGCCTTCACACAGGAACCACTCTCTCCTTGTCTTTACCCTCTATTATCCGGTGTTAGTTTCAATTGTCTCTCCAAACAGCGGGTAAGGAGCCCCAATCCGCGACTGCGGCCCTACACCCCGTGACCAGCAGGCAGCGCCGGAAAGCCTTTCAGTGCCGAGTTAGGGAGTTAAACTACACACGAGGGCGCACTCCCAAAACCCCAGAAGTGAACTTGACTTTTTCTGAGTCGGTCGTGTCGCTGAACGGGCACCGTCAGCGGCGGCAGCGACAGAGAGGCTGGTGAGGTAACTACCGTTATTCTATCCCATCCTCTGTTTGACTTGGACCATTGAGGGAGGCGGGGATAGGCTTGAAGTAGCCGAGAGCCCCTCTGTTTTGCTTGACGCCATGTCAACACGCCGCAGATCAATGGGGACGGGTAACACTGGGGGCTTTGAGCCAGCGCCTGGGGTGAACCGTTCCCCCGTGAATCGGCCACCCCGTCCTCCTTCGCCCTCTCGGCTCCGTCCCTTTCTACCCGTGTTTAGACTGACGCCGACACCATGGATCGCTGTCCGCCACGCCACCCGCCTACCCTGCAGGAGACTGAGACCTCGTCTGCTGTCGTGGAGCTCTGTAGAGCCTGACTGCGAGCTGTAGACCTGCCCCCCTCCTTTCTGCCATGCGCGGAGTTCTCAACCCTTTCCACTGTTACTGTGACGAGGTGTTTTGCAGTCTTTGAGACAGAAATAATGAAGTCATTACGTCTCGAGGAAACCTGCCAACCGTTGCCATAGAAAGAAGCCTTAGAACCGTGATAGTTTACACCTTTACAGTTTAGCGGATTGAAACACTGGATCTTATGAGCTTTGGTAAGGCGGTAACTCCTGCGTTTTGTTGAATGAATTAATAGACGTTATGGATTTTGTGAGCTGAGGCCTTCAAGGTCTTTTATAATGAATTAGTGGGTGTAATGAACTCTGCACAATAACACTTTCATTGATTTAGAGATTAGGTCAGGGAATGTTGTCTTTCGACATTGCAATTTGTTTCGTTCAAAGCCCTAACGAAAACAAATTGCCATCTTTGAACTCTGCAAGCCGATACATCAAAGTCTTGAAGAAGAACGCCAGGAGACGACGCCCTTTAACCCTGTAAGCTCTTGGGTTCAAGGTCTCGGAAAAATAAATACGACGACGTTCGCTTTGAATTCCACAATGTGATACTTCCAAGGTCTCACACTACGACGCCACAGGGCATGCGTGAGAATGGGGCGCAAAGGACGATGGGAAGGATCCCCATACCAAGATGTTCCGTAGTTGCTGTCGTCTGATTGTTCGTCCATGGGCAGTAACTTATCGTCGATGACTACGACTTTCATCTACGTCTTACCTGAAGTGTCCCGAGAGAGTTGCTTACTACAGAACACTAGATGTCTTCATAGGGCACTGAAAGCAACCGGTGTGATGTGGAAATAACAGCGAAACGTCCTTGGCATTGACCTCGCGGTCGCCACTGTGCCTCAGGGCGTCCAGATGACACGGCATTTCAGAATTTTTTTCACAGTAAACGGGTCTGTGTAGTAAGATGAAGTTGCCTTCAAAAATTCAATCTCCGACTCCCATTCTACGGGCCAAGTTGTGTTTGCATTTCCTCCCGCAGCAGTTAGATTTGATAGAGAGGCCTTTGGAAAAAATAGTAATGCGCCAATTATTCCTCAAGCACAGGGGTGTGAAGTTTTATTACCGAAGTTTCATAACGGAAGTGACTTCCTCTCCCTCTCCCATGCCGTCGCAACTCCGTGTCGGCGGCCAGACACAACGGATGTGAGCCTGGTAACACAGTCAAGCCAAACTACACTCGTCCTCAACCAGGTCTGCACAGGACGTAGAGCGAGGCCACACAAAACAAGGCACCACAGAGCGTCAAGCGGGGCCACACAAAACGCCAAGCAGCCTACAGAGGTACGTCTGTCTGGCTTGGGAAGAGCACGCCACAACGAGGGCGCCTCCGGAAGTAGCGGGGTATCGCCATGCCACCCGTGCAGCGCGCTGTTTGCCATGGGACGCCTCGCCACAATGGCGGCCCGGGGGGCTGAGGGCGCCAGACCTGAGAGACGTCCCAGGCTGGATGCGGGGCAGGCTGGGTGCGGGGCAGGCTGGGTGCGGGGCAGGCTGGGTGCGGGGCAGGCTGCACCGCTGGCGCCACACAAAGACTCTCTGTGCCGCCAGACGGCGCCCCCGGCAACACAGCCTCAGCAGCCGCGGAGCGGGCTGGACGGCGCTTTGCCTGTGACGCTGTTTGTTCACGCCTCCAGCCCTGGCGGCCACCAGGATGGAGAGTGGGGGTCCCGCGGCCCCATTCAGAACAACAGTCGTTCAACGCTCAACCTGCAGCATCACCTTTGACCCGGTCCCTGCAGAGGAAGACCATGACCGACCTCTGCCCTATATAAACAGTAAGCAGGCAGTGATCTGAGAAAGTCTTTGTCATCCATTTCCCTCCCCACCAGTACCCGCAAGCACCGCACTTTGACTTGGACCCTGCAGGGGAAAACCCAGACCGACCTCTGCGGGCGTGTGTGCCCTGACCCAGCAGTAGTGCTGGGTACCTGTACAGAGGACCGTACCAGTTTTTTACCGATATTTTTGCGTGTTGTACCTGTGTACCACGCTGACGTCATGCTGACCAATCCTTACGATAACACATGCACTTTAATAGCCGTTGACAATGACGTATGAGGTTGCGTAATAGTTATCAGTGCATCAGAAAACGGAAGGAGGATTTGTGGATTTGAAGATTTGAGAGAGAGAGAACGAGGAGGGTTAGAGGGAGGAGAAAGACAGGTGTGTGAGATAGAGGAACAGAGAGGGAGAAGGAGAGATGTAAAATTAAACCTACACAGTTATTTTTTGGTCTTTTTTATTTTAAAAAAGAAGAAGCAGTAAATTAACTAAATTTTCAAGTTTTCTTGCGTAATACAAAAGCATATTCAAAAGAAAATCAAAGTCAAGCATCTTTGCTTCAAATCAGACATTTCAACATTTAAAAAAGAACCAAAACACTGGAGTTTGGAAACTCAACGTCATATTCAAGTGCATCGTGCGAGGTTTTGAAGTGTACATTGAAGAGTGATGTCTCCTCATGTGTGCTTGCATGTTCGACGTGACTCCTCCTGCCATTCTGACTTGGGTGTTGCATGTTGTGCACACAGCAACTCTCTCATCAATTTGGTTGTCTGATTTCCGTTTTTTCAATCCAAAAAACCTCCATATGGTTGATTTGCCCCTCTCGTTCTTCACCACCGTGAAAGAATCGTCCGCCATGGTTTTTTGTGACCTATGACAGTTATGTCCTTTGCGGTACGTACCGGTACAGTTGGCCGTACCGGTACAGCGTACCACGTCAATGGGCACCGGTTTTACCGGTATTACCGGTAAGTACCGCCAGCTCTACCCAGCAGTGAATTGAATGAGTCCCTCTCATCGAGCGTCGTGCGTCTCTCAGTGTTGTGTGCAGTTGAGTGACCCGATCACGACGCTGAATCAGACTCCGCATTGCGATAAAATCTGTTCTATGTCATTTTGGCCCAGTACTGCAGTGCTTCCTTTGAAGTGAAATATGAACCAAGTACTTAACGCTACATGCACATATCTTGTTCATCTTGTACACGTGGACACTCTGTGCAAAGCATATTTGATAATGCAGTTGCACATGTCATAACTGTGCTGCAAAAGTGCCGGAATTCAAGTCGGTGAAACTGTGTACTTGGTCTTGTTAGATCACTGATAGGTGTCGCTGTCACGAAGACGTGATGTACGAATAGAACAACTTTCAGAGGTAAGTGGGTCTGTCACGCTCATGGGAAATTCTAGTATCAGGAGGGAATATAAGTGTGTGAACATTCTCGCCAATACTTGCCGATGAAGGCAACCATTACATGACTCTCTCTCTCTCTCTCTCTCTCTCTCTCTCTCTCTCTCTCTCTCTCTCTCTCTCTCTCTCTCTCTCTCTCTCTCTCTCTCTCCTCTCTCACTTTGTGACTCTCTGTATGTGAGCGCGCACGCGGGTGTGCACGTGTGCCCTGGAGGGCCGTTTTCATTTAAGTGATAGAATAATGCAACTCCCCCTCCCCTCCCCCCCCCCCAAAAAAAAAAGTAGGCCTACGTGTGTAAATCCAGTATGCATTAAGATAGAAATAAGGGGTTCACCTGGTTGCCTCCCCCCCCCCCTTCCCCCCTCTCTCTCAGATGCATACATACTGCACACAGAGCAGAACATGTAGCATTCACTCATGCACAAACTGTTCACGTGTGCATGTAAGCGCGGAAGCACGCTTGAATGCAAGCAGCTGTGTACACTCCCATAAACTCAGCTTGCAAACGTTAAAGAAAGAACAGCCCCACGCGTACACGTACACACGTATCGTTCCCACAGGGTTTGAGCGATTCACAGCGACAGCTGGATGCATGCACTGTCAGGCGCTGCAGAGGCCAGCACGAGACAGAGCGAGCCAACCGTCTCCGTGGACGTCTTTCCAGAGAGTGCCGCGTCTTTGCCCAGTCCATGGTCACACCGGGGTTGCAGTCTCAAGAACACGACAGCCTTCGTTTTCAAAACTACTCTAACTAGCTGTTTGTAGACGGACGGAACCTCGCCGCTGCCAAAGAGACGGAGTTGCCACGCCTTGTGACACTTATCTCTCCATCCCGGTGTGACATCGCCGATGGTAAATCATCCTCTTTGGTTCTGCGCATGCGTCAAAACCGGAAGTGACGCGTGTATCGCGCCTCGTTCAAATCCGCCACTCCGCCTGACTGACTTCGCACGCCCTGCGGAGTTATGCTAAGATCCGGCCGCATTAATGTATCTGCGTTTTGTGACAAACGTCTTGCTCGGCGGTACTGTACTCCATGCACCTTAACGGTGCGCGTGATTCGGGTGTAATCTTAAGCTAAACGACGTTTATTGGCAGTATTACACCCGAATCACGCGGAACACAGAATTTGCGCAGCTGAGTGCGAGCTGGAGGCAAAATGTGGGTCACGTGGCGGCGTCTATTTTCAAGGCTCGTGATTGGCTGAGCTACTACCAGGCGCGATGCATAACGATGCGCGATGCTTATAGGCATCCCCGAACGTACAAAATACGTCACTTCCGGTTTCGGGG
>JAWQFJ010005701.1:5000-45000 GCA_034096865.1 Theodoxus fluviatilis | reverse complement strand
CAGCTGTTGTCACTGTGGAAAGGGCTGTATGAGTGTCTCGATGGGCACAGCTGTTGTCACTGTGGAAAGGGCTGTATGAGTGTCTCGATGGGCACAGCTGTTGTCACTGTGGAATGGGCTGTATGAGTGTCTCGATGGGCACAGCTGTTGTCACTGTGGAAAGGGCTGTATGAGTGTCTCGATGGGCACAGCTGTTGTCACTGTGGAAAGGGCTGTATGAGTGTCTCGATGGGCACAGCTGTTGTCACTGTGGAAAGGGCTGTATGAGTGTCTCGATGGGCACAGCTGTTGTCACTGTGGAAAGGGCTGTATGAGTGTCTCGATGGGCACAGCTGTTGTCACTGTGGAATGGGCTGTATGAGTGTCTCGATGGGCACAGCTGTAGTCACTGTGGAAAGGGCTGTATGAGTGTCTCGATGGGCACAGCTGTTGTCACTGTGGAATGGGCTGTATGAGTGTCTCGATGGGCACAGCTGTTGTCACTGTGGAATGGGCTGTATGAGTGTCTCGATGGGCACAGCTGTTGTCACTGTGGAAAGGGCTGTATGAGTGTCTCGATGGGCACAGCTGTTGTCACTGTGGAATGGGCTGTATGAGTGTCTCGATGGGCACAGCTGTTGTCACTGTGGAAAGGGCTGTATGAGTGTCTCGATGGGCACAGCTGTTGTCACTGTGGAAAGGGCTGTATGAGTGTCTCGATGGGCACAGCTGTTGTCACTGTGGAAAGGGCTGTATGAGTGTCTCGATGGGCACAGCTGTTGTCACTGTGGAAAGGGCTGTATGAGTGTCTCGATGGGCACAGCTGTTGTCACTGTGGAATGGGCTGTATGAGTGTCTCGATGGGCACAGCTGTTGTCACTGTGGAAAGGGCTGTATGAGTGTCTCGATGGGCACAGCTGTTGTCACTGTGGAAAGGGCTGTATGAGTGTCTCGATGGGCACAGCTGTTGTCACTGTGGAAAGGGCTGTAGGAGTGTCTCGATGGGCACAGCTGTTGTCACTGTGGAAAGGGCTGTATGAGTGTCTCGATGGGCACAGCTGTTGTCACTGTGGAATGGGCTGTATGAGTGTCTCGATGGGCACAGCTGTTGTCACTGTGGAAAGGGCTGTATGAGTGTCTCGATGGGCACAGCTGTTGTCACTGTGGAAAGGGCTGTATGAGTGTCTCGATGGGCACAGCTGTTGTCACTGTGGAAAGGGCTGTATGAGTGTCTCGATGGGCACAGCTGTTGTCACTGTGGAATGGGCTGTATGAGTGTCTCGATGGGCACAGCTGTTGTCACTGTGGAAAGGGCTGTATGAGTGTCTCGATGGGCACAGCTGTTGTCACTGTGGAATGGGCTGTATGAGTGTCTCGATGGGCACAGCTGTTGTCACTGTGGAAAGGGCTGTATGAGTGTCTCGATGGGCACAGCTGTAGTCACTGTGGAATGGGCTGTATGAGTGTCTCGATGGGCACAGCTGTTGTCACTGTGGAAAGGGCTGTATGAGTGTCTCGATGGGCACAGCTGTTGTCACTGTGGAATGGGCTGTATGAGTGTCTCGATGGGCACAGCTGTTGTCCCTGTGGAAGAACTTCATTTATACGGCCGAACTGGGAACAGTTCATGAGATTGCATGCGATGACGAAACCTTACGCAATTTGTATCCCTGGCCATGTGTGAGCGGCAAAACTATACACTTGTGTAAGATAGAAATATCGTTTGTGTCGATATTGTACGCATAATTTCCTCCAATTTTCTCTAATACAAACATTCTTTGAAATCTCTTCCACTGATGGGCCATACTAATCGACTGGTTCGAGGAGAGAGGTGCGATGTTGGTCGTTTAATTCATAGTGACTCCCACACAGAATGACAACAACATTATTATGTGCTCGCTAGCTCACGTACGCAATCTTGGACGGTTATTTCGCACACAGAATGACAATACAGTGTGAATAATTGACAAACTGATGCACACAATGCGCTTCCAGCTAAATTGGGTTACGATGAAAATCATATTTGCAGCAGTCGTCAGGGCGATTCGGCTCTATTTCGAGCGTAAACGCCTATGCAAAACGCAGCCAATCAGATGTCGTGGCCCACTAGCGGAGCGGGTCTGCACGAGTCCACTAGCATGGCCCATCAGTGGAAGGGATTCCCATTCTTCTTTATGTATCGCCACCATTCTTCCTCGTGATCTCTATTACAATTACTACTGCAACACAATCGGTGCGGCTTGAGGGCGACGAGCAATCCTAGACAGGCGACAGAGACAAGCTAGAGACATATGTAGCATTCCTGTGCTTGGACGTCTCGCTGCGTGCAGCTCGAGTTACCTTCCCGTGTGGCGCTGCGTGCTTCCCGTCAGGGGGCGCCTTGGCCTGGCAACGCACACGTCACAGGCGACAAGGCCTCCAGGGTGTCGGGGAGTCTCCGTCTGACATGGGGAGGAGACATTCGACCCTCTCTCCTTACCGGCCCCGCCCTAATCTGACCACCACAGACACCACAATGAACGCCCCCCGTCCCTCCCTGGTGTCTGACCTTCTAGGCAGTGACCTGCCACGACTTTGAACGCTGATGGTACCTCCTCTGTCTTCCACGATCTCCCTCCTCTGTCTTCCACGATCTCCCTCCTCTGTCTTCCACGATCTCCCTCCTCTGTCTTCCACGATCTCCCTCCTCTGTCTTCCACGATCTCCCTCCTCTGCCTTCCACGATCTCCCTCCTCTGTCTTCCACGATCTCCCTCCTCTGTCTTCCACGATCTCCCTCCTCTGCCTTCCACGATCTTCATGCCCCTGCTGCTCTCCCTGACCCTCCATCCTCCTTCGCTCCATTCTTTTTGTCGTCATCTGAATCATCTTCGTTGTCTTCATTTACAATCGTCGTTTACATTCACGATTGATCGTCCTCGTAAAATTATGTATCGCATGTTTCTACGTTTGCTTTGGTGTTTCTGCCTGCCCCAAAGCATGTTTGTTTTACCTCTGGTTTCTTCCTTTTCTTAATAGCATCAGTAACATGCTCGTGTTTTTTTCCCATGCACGCAGTAAAATACTTTATGAGAGTTGTCATGTCGCAACAAATTAGATTCTGAAATGTTTTACCAGTAATATCGGGGCCGACTCTGTCAGGATGGGCAAAATAATGGCACATAGCCCCTCCGGGTTTCTTAGTGAAGAGTTTTGTATGGATCTCACGGTAGTTGTTGTACAAATATCAATACCCGTGACTCACCTGCTCTTCCTCTCACTGCAAGGTCACGCAGAGCAACAGCAACAGAAAGTCGGCTCGTGTACACTAGATCTAAATACTTGTATTCTTTTGTTCCCTCTAATATATTAGATCCGAGAAACCACTTTTCATGTTTAGCGAAAAATCCTCCACAACGGAAAATGATAACTTTGGATTTCTCAAGATTAACGATGAGTTCAGAATTATACATGGTGTTCAGCTGATGTTTGTAGTCCCACAACCTTGTCAGAAAGTAAAATAATGTCATATGCAAAAAACAGAAGAAATATGTCCGTTATATTCGGCATCAGTTACGCACCGTGTTTGCCACGTGTAATCACATCTTCAGCCGGCGGTTTATTTAAAATTGAGAAAATGTTGGGGCTCCAAATGCAGCCTTGTTTTCTTCCCTTTAACAGTCAAAGAGCGCTGAGTTCCCATGCGGGCACCTCACTCAGCTAGATACGCAATAGTACATGGATTTTACGACCCTGAGAAATCTGTTCTCTACTCCAGTACATTGCAATATGTTCCACAAGGACTCCCGGTTCACACTGCACACTACAATCTATGACTTCGAGAGAGATACGTGTGAACTGCCCCGTGTAAAGCAAACATATTGTCTGTGGTGGAATACCCTCTCCGGAAACCTGCCTGCGCCTCAACGATAATCTCCTTGTCCTCAAGCCATATGAGCAATTTGTCATTTATCATGGAATTGTGGACAGGGTAGGTGCTAAAAAAGCACTTTGCACCATGCTTGACGGTGACTTAAGCTACTGTTACGGTAAGGTGGTCTCTAACTTGCGGTCCGTCCCAGCTCGCGCCAGGAAAGTAGAATTAGGACTTCGTCTGAAGTTTTCTGGGAAGATCTTTAATTACTGGTTTGGCAACCACGCACAGCAAATTCATCAAAAACCATCCATCAAGAAACCGTCGAACAAGGAAGATTTTTAAAACCACAACCGCAAGAATCACGTCGTCACTGTCTTACGTCACTTTTCATTATTACGTCATCGTCACTAAAAACCGTCCGTCTCAGTCAAATCTGCTCTGTTGGAAGGACAGGGAAAGTTCCCGAACTGCGGCATTTCCCATTACATTTGCATCCGCAGGCATTTCACATTCTTCCGCAACACAGCTCCCTCCTTTCGAGACCAAGACGTCCTCGTCGGTCTTCCCACACCTTCAAACTACATTACTTCAACAGGAATGAATGTGAAAAAGTTACATGCCTGAAAGAAAAGAACAAGAAGTCCATTACTCATCTGGTCGTGCTCATCCTTGGTGGTTAACGTGGTGGAGAGAGAGGGACGAACTGGTGGCAGGACTGACAGAAGGATCTAGGTTTCCCTTTCTCCCTCCTGACCACAGAGCCATAGTCCCGCCACACCACAACACGTCCACACATGCACCTGGGTCGCTCCCTCGTCGCTCTCACCTTCCGAGGGCGACCCAAGGCTCCCTCTCTCGCCAGTCACTCCTCATCGATGTCCGCCTACCAGTAGGGCGAAGGTCCTACCACTGTACGTTCCACACAAGTCGGCGGGAAATCCTCACAGGAAGCGGGTCGGCCGCACCACACGCCGCCCTCGTTTGGTGTACGCCTGCACATCCTCCTGGGTCGTCTCATCGTCGCTCTCACCTTCCGAGGACAACCCAGGGCTCCCTCCTCCCTCCAGCTGCTCTTCATCGATGTCGGGGGGGTCAGGCTGTCGGCGCGGACACCGCCACCAGTCGGGCGGAAGTTCACCCTGGTATTCCCACAGTCTGGCCCGGTTTACCACCCGTGGTCGGGCCCGAGAGTGCTGTTGAATGCGGTACACCCCCTCGTGAATCCGGCCCATAACCCTGTAAGGGCCCGTCCAGGGCCTAGCCAACTTGGTGGTGCGTCCTTTCTTCACTCGCGGGTTGAAGTACCAGACAGCCGAGCCCTCAGCGAAGGTCTGGTCGTCTGCCTTGCGGTCGTACCAAGCCTTCATCCGGTCCGCGCTCTGATGCAGGTGGGTCCTTGCGGACTCCTGTACCGCCTGCAACGTATCCTGGAGCTGCATCACGTATTGAGGCATGTCGCGGGGGGTATCCCCCAGGGGCCTTGGCAGTACCAAGTCAGCTGGGAGTTTGAGCTCTCGCCCAAGCATCAGCCGACTGGGGGAGATGCCCGTCGCTTCTTGCACTGCAGACCGGTAGGCCATCAGGGAGAAAGGTAAATAGTCCTCCCAATCCCTCTGGTGGTCGCTGACGCACTTCGATAGGCACCCCATGAGGGTTCTGTTATATCGCTCCACCATGCCGTCGGACTGGGGGTAGGCTGGCGTCGTGCGAGTCTTATGAATGCCCATCAGCCGACAGGTTTCCTGGAAGACAGCCGACTCGAAATTTCTCCCCTGGTCGGAGTGCAGCTCCCAGGGCATGCCGAATCGACAGAAGAAGCCTTCTACCAGAGCCCTGGCCACTGTCGTGGCCGTCTGATCGGGGAGAGGGTAGGCCTCGGGCCACTTGGTGAAGTAGTCCATCGCGACCAAGACAAACCGGTTCCCCGACTCAGTCTCGGGTAGGGGGCCCAGGATATCGACCGCCACCCTCTCCATGGGTGCCCCTGTCAGGTAGACTTGGGCAGGGCCGTGATGACGCCCGCGGGGTCCCGCACGTGAAGCACAAACATCGCAGCGGCGGCACCAGTCCTCAACCGAAGTGCGCCGTCCGACCCAGTAATACCTCTCGCAGACCCGCTGGTATGTCTTTCTGCGTCCGAAATGCCCGGCTGTCGGGCTGTCGTGCAGCTGCTTCAGGGCCTCTCCCTGCATTGCTTTTGGCAGGACCGGAAGCAGGGTGTGGTGGGCCCCCTTCTCGTTTACCCACCTCCGGTACAGCGCTCCGTCCCTCATCAGCAGGGTATCCCACTGGGTCCAGTAGGCCTTAATGACGGGGCTCGTGGCAGTTATCTCCCTCCAAACGGGCCGTACGGGGCTGGTCTCCATCCAGTGGATGACAGTCTGCAGATCAGGGTCTTGTCGCTGCGCGTCCGCTAACGCGGTCTCCTGTACGGCGATCTGTCGTACCGTCTCGCAGCATGGCTCCAAGGACGCCTGTTCCTCCCCGTGTCTGACCACTCGGAGGCAGGCTTTGCAGTCGCAGGGACGACGAGAGAGTCCATCGGCATTGCCGTGGTTTTTGCCGGGACGGTGCAGGATCTCGAAGTCGTACTCCTGAACCCTTTGGAGCCATCGTGCCCACTGACCCTCTGGATCTCGAAAGTGCATGAGCCATTGCAGGGATGAGTGGTCCGTCCTCAGAGTGAACCTCCGGCCATACAGGTATGGACGAAAGTGGGAGAAGGCCTTCACGACCGCTAACAGCTCCCGCCGTGTGACGCAGTATCGACGCTGCGGGCGGTCGAGGCGGGCGCTGTAGTATCCTATGGCTCTCTCCTCGCCATCTTGGACCTGTGACAGTACCGCTCCAATCCCCGTGTCACTGGCGTCCGTGTCGAGTATGAACGGCTCATCCTCCCTCGGGTAGGCAAGGACCGGCGATTCTGTGAGGCGCCGCTTTAGCGCTTGGAAGGCGTCCTCGCACTCGGCGCTCCATTGGAACTGGGCTTTCTTCCCCTTCAGTTGATGCAGCGGGGAGGCGACATCAGAGAAGCCCTGCACGAACCGGCGGTAGTAATTGCAGAAGCCCAGAAAACTATTGACTTCCGTTAGATTCCTTGGTCTTGGCCAGTCCTGCACGGTGCGCACTTTGGCTGAGTCAGTGTGGATGCCATTGGCTCCTACAACGTGGCCTAGAAAGACGACCTCTTTCTTGAATAGCCGACACTTCTGGGGGTGCAGCTTTAGACCGGCCTCTTCCAGTCGTTGAAACACCGCCTCTAGGAGGTGAAACTCCTGTTCAAGTGTCGGTGCATATATGATGACGTCATCCAGATAGACTAGGACGCCTTTCTGCAAGAGATCTTGGAGCACTGTCTCCATGAGACGCTCGAAGGTGGCCGGTGCGTTGCACAGTCCAAAAGGCATCACTGAAAATTGCCACAACCCTCCGTCCATGCAGAAAGCTGTTTTCTCTCGGTCCCCTTGTTCGACCTCTACCTGCCAGTACCCACTCTTCAAATCAAGTGTGCTGAACCACCTAGCCCCCGAAAGGGCATCGAGGGTCAGGTCGATTCGCGGCAGGGGGTGCGAATCCTTCTTGGTGACGTCGTTCAGTCGGCGGTAGTCGACGCAGAACCTCGTGGAGCCGTCTTTCTTCTTCGCCAGCACTACCGGGGACGACCAAGGGCTGTTTGAGGGCTCAATGACACCCTGTTCTAGCATCCTCTGGACCTCCTGGCGCGCTATCTCCCGGCTGGCGAGAGGTATAGGCCTGGGGGCTTGCCTGATGGGGTTCGATGATCCCACGTCGATGGTATGACGTACGAGGCCAGTCCGACCCTCGTCGTGCTCCGCCAATGAGAAGGCTCCCCGGTGGGCGCGCAGTATTTCACCAAGTCGGGTCCGGTCCGAGACGTCGAGTTCCTGGCTCCCCTCCTCCATGACAGTCTGCAGGGCTCCTGGGAAGGGCACGGTCAAGCCACCCTCCGTCAGTCCGGCCTGCAGCTTTCCTACCTTTAAAAGGCGCGGTGAGGACGCTCTCGCCCACTCAACACTCTCGAACCGTATCGGCAGCCCGTCAAGAGTCAGGAGAGCCCGTCCCCAGTCCATCACTCCTGAGTGTTCCCGAAGGAAATCCGCTCCCAGTATGGCGTCTTCCACTACGTCAGCAATAAGGAACACGTGAGAGGTAGCGAACTCACCAGCCTGTAGCCTTGCCTCCACTACGCCGTGTACGGGGATAGGGCCATTCCGGACGTCGGTCAGGGCTATTGTCGTCTCCTCCCTTTTCATGAAGGGGCGAAGACCGGTCCTTACGACGGAGACGGTGGCTCCTGAGTCGATCAGTGCGTTGCACCTGTACCCGTCAATGCTGACGTCTATCAACGGCCCCCCTGGGTCACATCGCACACCATTCAACTTGAAGGTGCGATGGCGTAGGGCGGTAGGGGGATGGAATGCCGGACTCTGCCCCCTAAGTCCGGCACATCCTAGTTTTCCTGGGCGGGGGGCGGCCTCTCTCCACGGTTGCGGCTTGGGTAGGAGGCTAACTTCTGTGGACAGTGACGCGCGATGTGACCGATCGTGTCGCATTGGTAGCACTTGATGGGCCCGCGCCGACTGTCCCGACGAGGGGTGTTAATTCTCGCCCTCTCCAGGAGCTCCTCCATCAGGCGCCTGAACTGCGCCAGCAGAGCGTCGCAGTCGCTGGCGGCTTCATTCTGGCTGCCCACAGCCCTGACCTTGTGATGCTGTGGTAGTCTCGGCGCTGCGTCCTCACGCTGGGCGATGGCCTCAATGCGGAGTGTGGTGTTCACGGTCTCTGCGAGGGTGGTGGGGGCCAGCAGCTGCACCTGCCGCTTCACTTCGCTGTCGGAGAGGGCTTCCATGAATTTCTCGCGGGACAGATCGTCCACCGCGTCCCTACTGCAGGCAGGGTGAGCTCGTCTCACGAGCCGCTCTATGTCAGCGGCTAACTCAGGGAGAGACTCACCCTTCTTGCGCCTCCTCGCGCAGAGCATCGCCTTCGCCTGATCGGGATTCCTGGCATCCTGGAATCTGTCGTGGAGGGCCCTGGCGATGGCGCTGTAATTAGCCCTGTCCTCATGTGGCAACGACTCCAGGATGCCTAATGCCTGACCAGTCAGGTTGGAAATAAGGTATCCTGCTTTTTCCCTCTCTCCCCAGCCATTCATCGCCGCCGTGACCTCAAACTGTACTCGGTATGCCTCCCACGAGGCCTTACCGTCATAGGTCTGAGGCCTTTGCCGTAGGGGTCGGGCAGCGGTCATGCATGCCCCCTCCCAGGCCGGGACGAAAGCAGGCGCCTCTACTCGTAGTGGTTCGTACGCCTGATGATCGCCCGTGGTCTGAAAGGGGATCGGAGGAGGTTTTCGTCCTGTGGCTCCTTCTTCCTCCAGTCTTTTCTGAAGGTCTGTTACGGCGTCCTGGAGACGTGCAACCTCTCCCCCGACATGGGAGCCGAGGTTCCGCATCTGTCCCTCGAAGCTTGCCCTTGCTTCTTCCAGGGACGAGTCGAGGCGTCCGATCTCCCCGCGCATCTCGGTCTGCACCGTCCCAATCTCCTGGCGGAGTTCGGCGGTGCTGCTTGCGAGGGCAAGGAACTGCTCCTTGAACGCCTCAATTTCCTGTCGCCTTTGTTCTGTCTCCTCCCGTCGCTGCAGTTCTTTCTGTTTCTTTTCTGTTTCCTTCCTCTCGCGATATTCTTTCTCTTCTTCTTCCTTCCTCTCGCGATATCCTTCCTCCTTCTTCTGCTGCTGCACTTTCTCCTCCTCTTTCTTCTGTCGTCGCAGCTCTTTCTCCTCCTCTTTCTGCCGCTCCTTCTCTTCTTCCTTCTTCTGCTGCTCTGCCTTCTCCTCCTGTCGCTGCCGCTCCTTCTCGTTTTCCTTCTTCTGCTGCTCTGCCTTCTGTTCTTCGAGCAGAAGCTTGATCATCACCAACATGTCCTCTGCCGGTTGTTGTTTCGCCTCTTCGCGTGCGGTGGCCGATCTCGTTAATCTTTTCTCGCCTTCAGCGTCCATGGTTTTCTACTTTTTTTGATTTCCCCGTCTCGGGAACCAATGTTACGGTAAGGTGGTCTCTAACTTGCGGTCCGTCCCAGCTCGCGCCAGGAAAGTAGAATTAGGACTTCGTCTGAAGTTTTCTGGGAAGATCTTTAATTACTGGTTTGGCAACCACGCACAGCAAATTCATCAAAAACCATCCATCAAGAAACCGTCGAACAAGGAAGATTTTAAAACCACAACCGCAAGAATCACGTCGTCACTGTCTTACGTCACTTTTCATTATTACGTCATCGTCACTAAAAACCGTCCGTCTCAGTCAAATCTGCTCTGTTGGAAGGACAGGGAAAGTTCCCGAACTGCGGCATTTCCCATTACATTTGCATCCGCAGGCATTTCACATTCTTCCGCAACACTACGTAGAGATGGATGACTTGGGGAGCAGTCTGAATGAAAATGTCAACATCAACAGCCTACACTACAGCCCACTGACCGATTGCGATCCGTAGCTCTACATGTGTTTCATCCACATGGGATTAAGACTTGATAAGGAAATGTCAACACTGCACTCAACAAAAAATGAATAAAAGTCAACAACAACAACAACAATAAAAACAATACTGCTATTACTACTACTACTACTACTACTACTACTACTACTACTACTACTACTACTACTACTACAACTACTACTTTTTATTTCAATCCCCATTTTATAGTCCATTATGGGGAATTACAACCCCGGTCGCCACTGTGCAGCGCCCTGTGAGCGGTTTTACCCCGCGGTAGGAGAGGCAGTGTGGGTGAAACACCTTGCCCAAGGCAGGAGAGGCAGTGTGGGTGAAACACCTTGCCCAAGGTAGGAGAGGCAGTGTGGGTGAAACACCTTGCCCAAGGTAGGAGAGGCAGTGTGGGTGAAACACCTTGCCCAAGGCAGGAGAGGCAGTGTGGGTGAAACACCTTGCCCAAGGTAGGAGAGGCAGTGTGGGTGAAACACCTTGCCCAAGGTAGGAGAGGCAGTGTGGGTGAAACACCTTGTCCAAGGCAGGAGAGGCAGTGTGGGTGAAACACCTTGCCCAAGGTAGGAGAGGCAGTGTGGGTGAAACACCTTGCCCAAGGTAGGAGAGGCAGTGTGGGTGAAACACCTTGCCCAAGGCAGGAGAGGCAGTGTGGGTGAAACACCTTGCCCAAGGTAGGAGAGGCAGTGTGGGTGAAACACCTTGCCCAAGGTAGGAGAGGCAGTGTGGGTGAAACACCTTGCTCAAGGTAGGAGAGGCAGTGTGGGTGAAACACCTTGCCCAAGGCAGGAGAGGCAGTGTGGGTGAAACACCTTGTCCAAGGTAGGAGAGGCAGTGTGGGTGAAACACCTTGTCCAAGGTAGGAGAGGCAGTGTGGGTGAAACACCTTGCCCAAGGTAGGAGAGGCAGTGTGGGTGAAACACCTTGCCCAAGGTAGGAGAGGCAGTGTGGGTGAAACCACCTTGCCCAAGGCAGGAGAGGCAGTGTGGGTGAAACACCTTGCCCAAGGTAGGAGAGGCAGTGTGGGTGAAACACCTTGCCCAAGGTAGGAGAGGCAGTGTGGGTGAAACACCTTGCCCAAGGCAGGAGAGGCAGTGTGGGTGAAACACCTTGCCCAAGGTAGGAGAGGCAGTGTGGGTGAAACACCTTGCCCAAGGCAGGAGAGGCAGTGTGGGTGAAACACCTTGTCCAAGGTAGGAGAGGCAGTGTGGGTGAAACACCTTGCCCAAGGTAGGAGAGGCAGTGTGGGTGAAACACCTTGCCCAAGGCAGGAGAGGCAGTGTGGGTGAAACACCTTGCCCAAGGCAGGAGAGGCAGTGTGGGTGAAACACCTTGCCCAAGGATGCAATTTTAGGATCACTGCAGTTTCGAACACTGGACCCATCAGCAGCAAGAGCCTGCAGGTCAGACGTTTTAACAGCAGGTCCAGAGCAATGACGCCATCTAACGGGACCGCCATCTTCGCCGATTGCAAGAGAGGTCCCGGACACAGTGATTCGCGGGATGGATGGATGGAGTTTTACGACCTATCAGCCTGTGTAGGCTATGTAAGGCCATTAAGCACGAAAATCACTAGAACAGTTTGGAGTAAACGTAAATCAAGGCACGGTGTCCCTAGTTCTTCGCCTCTTACGAATCGATAGGTGCGCTGTTTACTCTCCGATGAAAGCTCACTAACTTATAATATTAATTTGTCAATCTGAAAAATACTTCTTGATAACAAGTACAGCACCTACACTTTTGCAATAACACTAATGGCAACGCTGAAAAGTCACGCGTACATTACCGCACTGGTCTGGCAAATGTAAACAAATTGATCGAGTATGAATTCTTGCTTCATTACACTCAAAGTGTCTTTCATTACGAAAGTAATATACTACTTTCTTTCAATCTTCGTAATAATTAAATGCCGATACACATGAAAAACACTACTATGTGAAAACACTATTATTACTAGTCTACTGTTGCGTTCATTCTACCGGAAGTGAAGTTCCCGCGAATGTCAAAACGTCAGAGCGAGGCCAAATGACAAATCGCGTCGAAACTGTAGAAGCTGGCGACCGCGTTAGATAGTGTCTTTGGCCAGAGAGAGAGAGGCTCCTATCGTAGTGACGGGTCACACTTCCACTCTTCATGCTATACAGCTGTTCATATTGTGCAGCTGTTCATACTGTACGGCTGTTCATGCTGTACGGCTGTTCATACTGTACAGCTGTTCATGCTGTGCAGCTGTTCATGCTGTACAGCTGTTCATGCTAGCAGCTGTTCATACTGTACGGCTGTTCATACTGTACAGCTGTTCATACTGTACAGTTGTTAATGCTGTGCAGCTGTTCATACTGTACAGCTGTTCATACTGTACAGCTGTTCATGCTGTGCAGCTGTTCATGCAGGACAGCTATTCATGCTGTGCAGCTGTTCATACTGTACGGCTGTTCATACTGTACAGCTGTTCATACTGTACAGCTGTTCATGCTGTGCAGCTGTTCATACTGTACGGCTGTTCATACTGTACAGCTGTTCATGCTGTACAGCTGTTCATGCTGTGCAGCTGTTCATACTGTACGGCTGTTCATACTGTACAGCTGTTCATACTGTACAGATGTTCATGCACTGTGCAGCTGTTCATTACTGTACGGCAGTGTTCATGACTAGTACAGCATGTTTATGCCTGTGCAGCTGTTCATGCTGTGCAGCTGCTTGCATACTGTATACGGGCCTAGACGTTCATCGCTGTAGCGTGCTGTTCATACTGTACAGCTGTTCATGCTGTGCAGCTGTGCATACTGTCCGGCTGTTCATGCAATACATCTGTTCATGCTGTACGGCTGTTCATGCACTGTGCTAGCTGGTATCTGCGTAAGCTCTGTTTTTCATACTCGTAGCGGCTGTTCAGGCAATACCTCTGTTTTTTTTCCCCCCTCCACGATAGTGTTGTACGGCCTGTTCGTGCTGTAAAGCTGTTCCTACATTACGGCTGTTCCACCCTGCAATACAGTCTGATTCATGCGGTATGGCTGTTCATGCAATATAGCTATTCATGCTATACGGCTGTTCATGCTTTACGTCTGTTCATACTGCACAGCTGTTCATGCTTTACGTCTGTTCATACTGCACAGCTGTTCAAGCTTTACGGCTGTTCATGCTACACAGATGTTCATGCCATACAGCGGTTCATGCGGTACGGCTGTTCATGCTTTACGGCTGTTCATACTGCACAGCTGTACGGCTGTTCAGACTGTACAGCTGTTCATGCTACACAGCTGTTCATACTGTACAGTTGTTCATACTGTACAGCTGTTGGTTGCTGTACAGCTATTCATACTATAGAGCGTTTCATGCTGTACAGTTGTTTATGCTATACGGCTGTTCATGCTGTACGGCTGTTCAAGCTACACAGCTGTTCATACTGTACGACTGTCCATGCCATACGGCTGCTTATGCTGTACGGCTGTTCATGCTGTACAGTTGTTCATGCTGTACAGCTGTTCATGCTATACGGTTGTTCATACTGTAAAGCTGCTCATGCTGTACGACTGTTCATACTTTACAGCATTTCATGCTATACGGCTGTTCATGCTGTACAGCGTTTCATGCTATACGGTTGTTCATACTGCACAGCTGTTCATACAGCACAGCTCTGCATGCTGTACAGTTGTTCATGCTATACGGTTGTTCATTCTTCACTGCTGTTCATACTGCACATCTGTTCATGATGTGCGGCTGTTCATACTGTACAGCTGTTCATACTGTACAGCTGTTCATACTGTACAGCTGTTCATACTGTACAACTAGTTGTTCATACTGTACAAAACTGTTCATGCGGTACAGTTGTTCATGCTGTACGACATTTGATGCTGTACAACTGTTCATGCTGTACGGCTGTTCATTCTGTACAGCTGTTCATACTGTACAGTTGTTCATACTGTACAACTGTTCATGGTGTACAGTTGTTCATGCTGTACGACATTTGATGCTGTACAACTGTTCATGCTGTACGGCTGTTCATGCTGTACAGCTGTTCATACTGTACAGCTGTTCATACTGTACAGCTGTTCATACTGTACAGTTGTTCATACTGTACAACTGTTCATGCTGTACAGTTGTTCATGCTGTACGACATTTGATGCTGTACAACTGTTCATGCTGTACGACTGTTCATGCTGTACAGTTGTTCATGCTGTACGACAGTCGATGCTGTACAACTGTTCATGCTGTACGGCTGTGCAGGCTGGGAGAGTCCGTCTCTAAGCTATCGACAATGATTCATTTTCCGCGCTTAATAATTATATCGAACATCGGTATCACACGAGCGGGGAGATGAGGACTTGTTAATTCTGTTGGCTTACGTCACGATACGGACTTCCGCGAGGTGGACAGATCCAGAAGATGGCCCGAGGCTGTCTCTCTGTCGGGTCACATGGACACTGGGTAGCATCAGCTTGAGGAGAGGCTCAGGAGGAAGCTGATGGCGGCAGCCTCTATTCCCCCTAACCAGAGATACTATATATTATAGTGTCTCTGCTTTAACCCTCAGCGCCCATACGATCATGTGCTCCGAGTGCAGAAGAAACTGCCATTCGAGAGTGGAACCTTTGAACGATAACCATCGCTGCTGACTCCATTGTGCAGCTTATTGTATCATGTGACAGACAGAGGCCACAGAGAGAGATGGGAAGCGTACTCGAAGATGTCTTGACGTCTTGAGCAGCAAGTACAAAGCGATTTCTGACCAACAACTCAAATTTGGGCCATCAGATGGAATGGCTTGGCATTGAGCTGGAAGCAATATCGGGGTTCTCCTCTTGTCCTCACCTACACCAGTGACATGCCTCTCAGTGAGTCAGTGCCATCATAACCCCATTGTCTCAGTTATGGCGTTGTTTCCTCGTGCCGAGACCGTCGATGATAGCGGCCATTTCAGGAAGGCGTAAATTCATCAGGCAGCGTGGTGTTTCATCTGACAGGAAAGTGGACAGCGAGGGTGAGCGCACACAAAACTTGGACTCGCTGTCCGCTTGACGGCATGACTTAGGTGTCAAAACGTCAGACGGACATTTACTGTTTTCTCTCGCGGGATCAAGAAACGGAAATGCCTCATTTCCATGCGCAGAGGCTGAGGGGATAGCGGGGTCAGGCTGAGGGGACAGCGGGGTCAGGCTGAGAAGACAGCGGGGTCAGGCTGAGGGGACAGCGGGGTCAGGCTGAGGGGACAGCGGGGTCAGGCTGAGGGGACAGCGGGTCAGGCTGAGGGGACAGCGGGGTCAGGCTGAGGGGACAGCGGGGTCAGGCTGAGGGGACAGCGGGGTCAGGCTGAGGGGACAGCGGGGTCAGGCTGAGGGGACAGCGGGGTCAGGCTGAGGGGACAGCGGGGTCAGGCTGAGGGGACAGCGGGGTCAGGCTGAGGGGACAGCGGGGTCAGGCTGAGGGGACAGCGGGGTCAGGCTTAGGGCTAGCACGTCAGGCTGAGGGGATAGCGTCGGGCACATGGCCTGAGGGGACAGAGGAGGGTTGTCAGGCTGAGGGGGACAGCAAGGGTCAGGGCTGAGGGGACAGAGTCAGGCTAAGGGACAAGCGGGGTAAGGCTACGGGGGACAGTGGGGATAAGGCCGTGAAGGGGTCTGGTACACGACGGGGGCCCAGGGACATTCACGTTGATACCCGGGGACAGCCAGGGGAGTCAGGCTCGAAGAGCGGTGCACTAAGCCGGTGGTAGGCTGAGTGGCGGGATAGCAACGGTTCAGGATCTCGAGGGGAACAGCTGGGGAACGAAAACTGTCAGGCCAATGATACCAGGGGATAGACGGTCAGGCTGACGGGAGACTAGCACGGTCAGGCCTGACGGGAAGCTGGGGTGAGCTGAACAATGGGTAGACAGCGTCGGTCAGGACTGAGGGGCAGTTCTGGGGATCAGTGCGGAGACAGTGACTTGACCCTACACAGCTCGGACGAGGGAAAAGAGAAAGCGAGAAGTATCGGTCGAAGCATCTGCACAGTTGGGGACATCAGGAGAGGGCAGCTGAGGAGCAGTTCGGCTGAGCACATATATATATAAAGAACGGTCAGGTGAAGCGGAGGCGACCCAGCGGGGACAGCGATCGGTAGGTGAGGGCGAACAGCGGGAGTCAGACAGAGGGACATGGGGTCAGGTGAGGGGATAGCACGGTCAGGCTGGAGGGGACAGCTCGGTCAGGCTGATCGGGGATCAGCGGACGGTTCAGGCTGAGGGGACAGCGGGTCAGGTCTGAATTGCCGCAGCGGGCACTAGCTGAGGAGGAGTCAGAACACGAGAATGAGGGCATAACACACGTCAAGGACTGCTGGGGAAACAGCGCGGTATCAGGCTGAGGGAGACAGAACGAGGATAAAGGCTAAGACGGGAGAACAGCCGTGGTCAGGCTAGTCGCGGGCCGACAGCGGAGAGGCCAAGGCCTGGAAAGGGTAACGAGGCCAATACTACAGCACGCCGTTCCGGAGAAGGTCACGGTACACCTACTGAGGGTACATCGGATTAGGGTCAGGCATCGGAACGCGACCCTACTCCACCTCACTTAGCCGATCAGACAGCCGTGGGTCACTGCAACCTAAAAAAGGTTCTCGTAGGGGCACAACCACACTCCCGACCACGTCGTGTGCACGAGGAGTGCCACATGCGACCCCTAGACGAGGGGCAGTTGAGGCAGGTTGCCGTTGACCTTGTGCAAGACAAAACCACCAGCCACATGTCACCACACCAGATCTTTACTTCTGGTGGCACGAAAAGGCATATCCACGCGCGAATGAAAAAATGCACGGAACAACTATCCATCGATGGCATCGTCAAAGTGTATCTGTCGTTGTTTATATCCCACGAGAAATTGGTCCCAGAATCCTCACCCACTCTTCACCATCATCTTAACAACACGTAGCTGATATGCAAATACGTGTCCCCTCACTGCCACCTGCGTGTCCCCTCACTGTCACTGCATGTCCCCTCACTGTCACCTGCATGTCCCCTCACTGTCACCTGCGTGTCCCCTCACTGTCACCTGCGTGTCCCCTCACTGTCACCTGCGTGTCCCCTCACTGTCACCTGCGTGTCCCCTCACTGTCACCTGCGTGTCCCCTCACTGTCACCTGCGTGTCCCCTCACTGTCACCTGCGTGTCCCCTCACTGTCACCTGCGTGTCCCCTCACTGTCACCTGCGTGTCCCCTCACTGTCACCTGCGTGTCCCCTCACTGTCACCTGCGTGTCCCCTCACTGTCACCTGCGTGTCCCCTCACTGTCACCTGCGTGTCCCCTCACTGTCACCTGCGTGTCCCCTCACTGTCACCTGCGTGTCCCCTCACTGTCACCTGCGTGTCCCCTCACTGTCACCTGCGTGTCCCCTCACTGTCACCTGCGTGTCCCCTCACTGTCACCTGCGTGTCCCCTCACTGTCACCTGCGTGTCCCCTCACTGTCACCTGCGTGTCCCCTCACTGTCACCTGCGTGTCCCCTCACTGTCACCTGCGTGTCCCCTCACTGTCACCTGCGTGTCCCCTCACTGTCACCTGCGTGTCCCCTCACTGTCACCTGCGTGTCCCCTCACTGTCACCTGCGTGTCCCCTCACTGTCACCTGCGTGTCCCCTCACTGTCACCTGCGTGTCCCCTCACTGTCACCTGCGTGTCCCCTCACTGTCACCTGCGTGTCCCCTCACTGTCACCTGCGTGTCCCCTCACTGTCACCTGCGTGTCCCCTCACTGTCACCTGCGTGTCCCCTCACTGTCACCTGCGTGTCCCCTCACTGTCACCTGCGTGTCCCCTCACTGTCACCTGCGTGTCCCCTCACTGTCACCTGCGTGTCCCCTCACTGTCACCTGCGTGTCCCCTCACTGTCACCTGCGTGTCCCCTCACTGTCACCTGCGTGTCCCCTCACTGTCACCTGCGTGTCCCCTCACTGTCACCTGCGTGTCCCCTCACTGTCACCTGCGTGTCCCCTCACTGTCACCTGCGTGTCCCCTCACTGTCACCTGCGTGTCCCCTCACTGTCACCTGCGTGTCCCCTCACTGTCACCTGCGTGTCCCCTCACTGTCACCTGCGTGTCCCCTCACTGTCACCTGCGTGTCCCCTCACTGTCACCTGCGTGTCCCCTCACTGTCACCTGCGTGTCCCCTCACTGTCACCTGCGTGTCCCCTCACTGTCACCTGCGTGTCCCCTCACTGTCACCTGCGTGTCCCCTCACTGTCACCTGCGTGTCCCCTCACTGTCACCTGCGTGTCCCCTGACTGTCACCTGCGTGTCCCCTCACTGTCACCTGCGTGTCCCCTCACTGTCACCTGCGTGTCCCCTCACTGTCACCTGCGTGTCCCCTCACTGTCACCTGCGTGTCCCCTCACTGTCACCTGCGTGTCCCCTCACTGTCACCTGCGTGTCCCCTCACTGTCACCTGCGTGTCCCCTCACTGTCACCTGCGTGTCCCACTCACTGTCACCTGCGTGTCCCCTCACTGTCACCTGCGTGTCCCCTCACTGTCACCTGCGTGTCCCCTCACTGTCACCTGCGTGTCCCCTCACTGTCACCTGCGTGTCCCCTCACTGTCACCTGCGTGTCCCCTCACTGTCACCTGCGTGTCCCCTCACTGTCACCTGCGTGTCCCCTCACTGTCACCTGCGTGTCCCCTCACTGTCACCTGCGTGTCCCCTCACTGTCACCTGCGTGTCCCCTCACTGTCACCTGCGTGTCCCCTCACTGTCACCTGCGTGTCCCCTCACTGTCACCTGCGTGTCCCCTCACTGTCACCTGCGTGTCCCCTCACTGTCACCTGCGTGTCCCCTCACTGTCACCTGCGTGTCCCCTCACTGTCACCTGCGTGTCCCCTCACTGTCACCTGCGTGTCCCCTCACTGTCACCTGCGTGTCCCCTCACTGTCACCTGCGTGTCCCCTGACTGTCACCTGCGTGTCCCCTGACTGTCACCTGCGTGTCCCCTCACTGTCACCTGCGTGTCCCCTCTCTGTCACCTGCGTGTGACGCTTGTTTCTGTCGTCCGCCTCCTGTTCAGCCTCTTGTCCGGCCCTCCCCCTCCCTCTGTCCAGCCCTTCCCCTCCCTCTGTCCAGCCCTCCCGCTCCCTCTGTTCAGCCCTCCCCCTCCCTCTGTCCAGCCCTCCCCCTCCCTCTGTCCAGCTCTCCCCCTCCTCTGTCCAGCCCTCCCCCTCCCTCTGTCCCAGTCCTCACCCTCCCTCTGTCCCAGTCCTCACCCTCCCTCTGTCCCAGTCCTCCCCCTCCCTCTGTCCCAGTCCTCCCCCTCCCTCTGTCCAGCCCTCCACCCCTGTCCAGCCCTCCCCCTCCCCTCTGTCCAGCACCCCGCTCCCTCTGTCCAGCACCCCGCTCCCTCTGTCCAGCACCCCCCTCCCTCTGTCCAGCACCCCGCTCCCTCTGTCCAGCACCCCCCTCCCTCTGTCCAGCCACCCCCTCCCTCTGTTCAGCCCTCCCCCTCTCTCTGTCCAGCTCTCCCCCTCCTCTGTCCACCCTCCCCCTCCCTCTGTACCAGGCCCTCCCCTCCCTCTGTCCAGCACCCCCTCCCCTCTGTCCAGCCCTCCCCTCCCTCTGTCCAGCCCTCCCCCTCCCTCTGTCCAGCCCTCCCCCTCCCTCTGTCCAGCCCTCCCCCTCCCTCTGTCCAGCCCTCCCCCTCCCTCTGTCCAGCCCTCCCCCTCCCTCTGTCCAGCCTCCCCCTGTCAGCCTCCCCCTCCCTCTGTACAGCCCTCCGCCTGTCCAGCCCTTCCCCTCCCTCTGTCCAGCCATCCCCCTCCCTCTGTCCAGCCCTCCCGCTCCCTCTGTCCAGCCCTCCCCCTCCCTCTGTCCAGCCCTCCCCCTGTCCAGCCCTCCCCCTCCCTCTGTCCAGCCATCCCGCTCCCTCTGTCCAGCCCTCCCGTTCCCTCTGTCCAGCCCTCCCCCTCCCTCTGTCCAGCCCTACCCCCCCCCTCTGTCCAGCCCTCCCCACTCCCTCTCTTCAGCTCTCTCCCTCCTCTGTTCAGCTCTCTCCCTCCCTCTGTTCAGCTCTCCCCTCCCTCTGTTCAGCTCTCCCCCTCCCTCTGTCCAGCCCTCCCCCCCCCCCTGTTCAGCTCTCTCTCGTCCCTCATGTTTTAGCTCTTTCCTCCCTCTGTTCAGCCATCCCCCTCCCTCTGTCGAGCTCTCTCCCTCCCTCTGTCCAGCCCTCCCCCTCCCTCTGTTCAGCTCTCTCCCTCCCTCTGTTCAGCTCTCCCCCTCCCTCTGTTCAGCCATCCCCCTCCCTCTGTCGAGCTCTCCCTCTCCATCTGTCCAGCCCTCCCCCTCCCTCTGTCCAGCCCTCCCCTCCCTCTGTCGTGGCTCTCCCCCTCCCTCTGTTCAGCCATCCCCCTCCCTCTGTCGAGCTCTCCCCCTCCCTCTGTCCAGCCCTCCCCCTCCCTCTGTCCAGCCCTCCCCCTCCCTCTGTCCAGCCCTCCCCCTCCCTCTGTCCAGCCCTCCCCTCCCTCTGTCCAGCCCCCCCTCCCTCTGTCCAGCCACCCCTTCCCTCTGTCCAGCCACCTCTTCCCTCTGTCCAGCCATCTCCCTCCCTCTCTCCATCCACTTCTCTCTCGGTCCAGGCTCGCTGCTGCTCAGTCAGCAAGTTGTTTGACCATCCTTGGTCAACTGCTTTTTGGAAACCCGTAGTGCTCCTCTATCTCGAAAACGGACGGAGCTGGTGTGCTGAATCAACGATCAAAGGTACAAGCAGGCAAGCAAACAAACAAGCAAGCAAACACACAAACAAAAAAAACAAGCAAGCAAACAAACGAACAAACGAACAAACGAACTAACACAAACGAACGAACGAATGAATGAGTGAGTGGACATTCTTTTATAATGAAAAACCTTGTCTCTTGCACAGAAAAAGCAAAAGCAGCTTCGCTTGAAAGGAAATATTGCACAACATGAAGTTCTTCTTTCGGGGCAAAGTGACGTGATGCAGAGATTGTGCCCAGTATTTTTGTTGCTCTTGATTTTATTCCAGCTACATTCACTCATTTAATAAAATGCATTAGGTATTGTATTTCAGTTGCATGTGGGCCATACGAGGATCCGTATGGCACAGACGGACTTCATTTTGGGACCTGTTAGGACAGGAAATCCCCAGGATGTATCACTGACAGTCTGGATACAAAGCTGCTGTTGTATCTCCCGCTATCAGTCCATGGTCCGGGACTCACCATCATTTCGGAGTGCCATGACTATGCCAACTAGGTTGGCAGTCTTTTGTGTACAAACATTGGCTTGCATAGTATGCACTTCGTGACCTGCAGACTTGTGGACAACAGCCAGCACGTGATAAGCGATTTTCCCTCAGGAGTAAAATCGACATTCTAACAATTCTTATCGGCCCCTTTCATTAAAAAAACCAGTGAAATTTTTTTTTTTTACATCTCAGAGGGGCAATCCAACAGTGACTGGAGGTAGTTATCAGTAAGGCGGAGGTCGCTGTTGTCAGACACACAAGAGAAAGGCTGTAAAACGCAAACTCACGGCAAAGGCCTTTTCCATTTTAGCTCTTTCACTGCGTCCCGTCTTCTCCATTGTGTTGGGGTTTCCCGTCTTGACAGTCATTGCCTTCTCCATCCCCCAGCATACCGTCTCCCTCAAATACTGCGCGGATCTTTCTCTGCGGTAAAAAATTATCTAAAGAAATACCTTCATGCACACCAAACGTTTCTCACCTAAAACTGTGAAAAATAATTTTTCCAAGCTCGGCTCAAATCATAGGTGCTAAGAGGAATATAAGTTTTAAAATATTTTTACAGAGATGGTGCAAACTTTTCCTTTTTGTTGGGCAAATTTCTTGTACTTCTCTAGACACAACAGTAACATTTTCTTCATCTTGAGGATGAAAAGATTTGCCGCTGTGCCGAGTCCATGCGACTTGCCTTCATAGAAAGCTGATCCTGTGCCGATGGAGGTACACGCATCGCACTTGATGCTTTTCATACACCATTCACTAAGTCCACGCCCAAACACCGCAGCACGACCAACCAGACCAAGGGATCCTTAAGCTTGAAGAAATGACAAAAAGCGAGAGTGCAATATTTTCTCAGCAGGTATTCGAGTCGAGGCTGCTGAAGCCCACATTCAAAGTGCAGTTTACGGTCAGAATATTTCAAATACAATCGCACCCATGGCTCTCAAGAACGCCAAGTTGTTGTAGTCCAAACTTTGATTCTTACAGAGAGAATAATCAAAACATACACACACAAAACCGCTCGAGCGCGTGAGTACCAACACACACGCACTCGCACACATGCGCACACACACATGCAAACACACACACACACACACATACAATACACACATGCGCGCGCGCACAAACACATATATACACACACACATGCACACACGCACACACACATACACACATACACATAAGCACACACACAAACGCACACACACACACACACACACACACACACACACACACACCACCATCACCACCACCATCACCACCACCATCACCACCACCACCACCATCACCACCGCCACCACCACCATCACCACCACCACCACCATCACCACCACCACCACCATCACCACCACCATACTACCACCACCACCACCACCACCATCACCACCACCATACTACCACCACCACCACCACCACCACCATCACTACCACCATCACCACCACCACCAATTCATTACTACTTCCAACGCCGCCACTGCCATCACCGTCGCAGCTACCACTCCCTCCCAGAGCCACAAGTCAGCTCTTGAAGGATACCTTCACTGCCTCCATGCATGCCACCTAACATCTTTCTCCACCGTCTCCTATTCCTCCTACTCTTCATACTCCTGCTTCTCTTCCTCCGTTGCTGAAGCGATAGTCACACAAAAGACACACAGAGAAGTGCAGAGAGCTGCCGAGTCCCCACACCCCTACTCTGAGGACGAGGGTTTCAGTGGCGTGACGTCTGGAGTGGAGCAAGTTCTAAGTAGAAATACTCCACTTTAAAAACTGTCCACGCAATTCTAGGTAGAAACATCCCAACACAAAAACTATCCACGCAATTCTAGGTAGAAACATTCCAACACAAAAACTGTCCACGCAATTCTAGGTAGAAACATTCCAACACAAAAACTATCCACGCAGTTCTAGGTAGAAACATCCCAACACAAAAACTATCCACGCAATTCTAGGTAGAAACATCCCAACACAAAAACTGTCCACGCAGTTCTAGGTAGAAACATCCCAACACAAAAACTATCCACGCAATTCTAGGTAGAAACATCCCAACACAAAAACTATCCACGCAATTCTAGGTAGAAACATCCCAACACAAAAACTGTCCACGCAGTTCTAGGTAGAAACATCCCAACACAAAAACTGTCCACGCAATTCTAGGTAGAAACATTCCAACACAAAAACTGTCCACGCAATTCTAGGTAGAAACATCCCAACACAAAAACTATCCACGCAATTCTAGGTAGAAACATTCCAACACAAAAACTGTCCACGCAATTCTAGGTAGAAACATTCCAACACAAAAACTGTCCACGCAGTTCTAGGTAGAAACATTCCAACATAAAAACTATCCACGCAGTTCTAGGTAGAAACATTCCAACACAAAAACTATCCACGCAATTCTAGGTAGAAACATTCCAACACAAAAACTATCCACGCAATTCTAGGTAGAAACATTCCAACACAAAAACTATCCACGCAATTCTAGGTAGAAACATTCCAACACAAAAACTGTCCACGCAATTCTAGGTAGAAACATTCCAACACAAAAACTATCCACGCAATTCTAGGTAGAAACATCCCAACACAAAAACTATCCACGCAATTCTAGGTAGAAACATCCCAACACAAAAACTATCCACGCAATTCTAGGTAGAAACATCCCAACACAAAAACTATCCACGCAATTCTAGGTAGAAACATTCCAACACAAAAACTATCCACGCAATTCTAGGTAGAAACATCCCAACACAAAAACTATCCATGCAGCTCTAGGTAGAAACGTGCCAACATAAAAAATATCCATGCAGTTGTAGGTAGAAACATCCCAACATAAAAAATATCCATACAGCTCTAGGACGAAACAGCAACACACAAACTATCCATACAGCACTAGGTAGAAACACCCCGACACACAAATTATCCACGCAGTTCTAGGTAGAAACATCCCAACACAAAAACTATCCACGCAATTCTAGGTAGAAACATCCCAACACAAAAACTATCCATGCAGTTCTAGGTAGAAACATCCCAACACAAAAAACTATCCATACAGCTCTAGGACGAAACAGCAACACACAAACTATCCATACAGCACTAGGTAGAAACACCCCGACACACAAATTATCCACGCAGTTCTAGGTAGAAACACCCCGACAAAAAAACTATCCATGCAATTCTAGGTAGAAACATCCCAACACAAAAACTATCCACGCAATTCTAGGTAGAAACATCCCAACACAAAAACTATCCACGCAGTTCTAGGTAGAAACATCCCAACATAAAAACTATCCATGCAATTCTAGGTAGAAACATCCCAACACAAAAACTATCCACGCAATTCTAGGTAGAAACTTCCCAACACAAAAAGTATCCATGCAGTTCTAGGTAGAAACATCCCAACATAAAAACTATCCATGCAGTTCTAGGTAGAAATTTCCCAACATAAAAACTATCCATACAGCTCTAGGACGAAACAGCAACACACAAACTATCCATACAGCACTAGGTAGAAATATCCCGACACACAAATTATCCACGCAGTTCTAGGTAGAAACACCCCGACAAAAAAACTATCCATGCAATTCTAGGACGTAATGTCCCAACACGAAAGGTATTTATGTTATTCTGGGTAGAAATGTCCCAACACAAAAACTATTTATGTAATTCTAGGACTAAATGTCCCAACACAAAAACTATACACGCAATTCGAGGACGAAATGTCCCAACACAAAAAGTGTCCACACAGTTCTAGGACGCGAAGGAACGCCCGTCCACGTGCGGCAGGAGTGACGGGAAGAGCGTACACGGGGAAAGATGGAGATGTATGGGGAAACAGTCGGGTCATCATGGAGGAGTGGGTATGTGAGGGAAGCAGGTCGAGTGGGGTGCGGACAAGACCTCGGGGGTAAGGTGGGGTCCGGGGGGAAAGGGTGAGAACCCAGAGATTACTAGAAGAGGACTAGGGAGGGGGACTAGGGAGGGGGGAGGGACTAGGGTCTACTAGAAGTGGGACGGGTGAAGTGCTAGAGACTACTAGAAGGGGGTGGAAATGGGGTTGCAGAAATCACTAGAAGGTGGTAGAGGAGGATGCTCTGAAGATAACAGGAGGGTGATGAGGTTGCTAAAGACTGTACGAAGAGGGCTGGGATTGGGGGGGGGGGGGGGGGGGGGACTCGAGACTACTAGAGGGGGGAAAAGTCTACTAGAAGGGAGGGGTGGTGGAGTGGAGGTAGGGTGGGGGTGAGTGGGCAAACACGAGACCTGCCCGCCATTCATGCCAGGTCTCTCGAAAGAGGCCAAGCCTGCTTAGACACGTGTGGACGCCATGCTGTTTGCAGTGCACGGGACACAGACGACATTGGGCAGCAATTTGCCGCGGCGCCTCCCGCCTAGCTCCGCCACCAGGCGGCGCGCCGTGAATGAGTTTGAGGGTGCTCAAGGGGACAACCCCTCCTACTACTTACAACCCCACCCCCCGTCTCCGTACCCCCTCGGTTCCCCCTGGTCTGACCGCTGTGTCCACACTCCTGGTGAGGTGCATCTCGTCACCGCCTGGAGCGCCACTTGGTGTCCAATGGACTCCTCATTACAGCGGCCACAGCAGCCCTTCACTCGCCCTACAGCCAGAGCAAGCACGAGGAGGAAGGGTAAAAGAGTGGGTGGAGGAGGGGGAAGGGTCAAGAAGGGGTAATGGAAAGAAGTAGACATTGAGGAGGAGAGGGGGGGGAGGGGAAGAGAGAGAGAGAGGGGTGGGTGGGGTGGAGGTGAAAGAGGAGGGGGGGGGGGGGGGAGGGCGGCGGAGGGGTTAAAAAGAAGGAAGATTAGGGGAAGCAAGAGAAGTTGGTAGAATGGGCGAGTAAAGTGAGGCTAAAAGAGTGAGAGGGACACGAGGAAGAAAAATAGAACAATAACCTGAAGGCAAGACGGTTGAATGGACGGATAGAGGTTTACGATCTTTCAACCTCTGAAGGCTATTTAAAACCTGTAATCTCTAAACACTTTAGAGTTGGTTAGGAAAAGTTCAAGTCGAATGACGAATTTTCCGAGATATTCGCCTCTCACGAAACAAGTCGGAAGACGCGAAGGGCCAGGCCTTCTCCGCAAGCCGCAGGGTTGACCTGAGGACGGAATGTAGCTGGACGAAAAGGGCAGACATGGCATGGAAACAGCAGAGGAGGCTATACAGGAAGTTTGAATATGAGAAGATGAAATAAAAGTGGACAAAATAAAAGCGGTTCACAGCGGCGTAAACAAAGTAGAAGTGAACGCTCACTCGCTTTCTTGGCAACGAAGAAACCAAGACGGAACGAGACTGTTGCAGTTTGAGGACTGGTCAGATGTGAGGGAGTTCGCATTGGTCAGGCCAAAGATGAGACACCCAGGAGGGACGGTTCGATTTGGGGCAGTTTAGAGCGCGTGGAGAAAAGAGTCAAACTGAAGAAAAAAAAACCGAGCCGAGGAAAACACGTGTTAATTTTAAAAACTCTTCCCTAGTTTCCTCCGAGTCCTATCAGTCGTGGTTCTTTATAGAACGTCGTCATCACAGGGGTTGTTCAGCAAGGGCGCTAGGACGTGTGCGAGGATGGTAATTGTTTCTTCGCCAGACGTGTTGCAAGTTTCTTCACTCCTGTCTCCATCTGCTGTCTGGTGATGAAGCACCCGCGACGTCCACGCACAACCTATTGCATGCCAAGCGTCTGGTCAACACGGTTGCGCTGCTCTGCATGGTCGTCGTGATTGCTCGCACTGGTCGAGACAAAACGCCACGAAAAGGATTGCTTTGTCTCTGCGACAAGAGCCTATTATCACGGGAGAAAATGAGCCAGGAAGCAAACTTTTGCGGTATTAGCATGTTCTGTAACACGATAACTCGCCACAAAATAATAATTATTCTACTTGTAGGCAGTCGGGCCAGTCAGGCCGTGAGGGATGGAGACGTAGGGAGGTTCATCACGACGAGGGGGAGAGACGGGCGAGCGAGGGACGGGTGACTCAAGGCCGGACAGGAAGACGGAGAGGGGGAGAGAGTGGCGGGCCGCTCTTCAGGGCGGCGGGACTTCAAAGCAAGGCGGGCGTGGAAGAGGCAGGGAGCGAAGACTTGATCTCCGCAACATGGCGGGATGACGAGCATGGCCCGCCATGGTGTAGGAGCAGGAAGACGAAGAGGAGGCCGAATCGAATTTTGGAAGTCCACGTCTCACCAGGGGTCGCTGTCCAGGACTGAATGTTGGATCAAGAGAGACGACTGACTTTTTGACCTCGTGTTTCCCAACTCCACAGTGACCTTGACCTTTCCTCCCAGTCAGGCCAGCTGGGGTTGCGACAAAGAATGTCAAGGTCGATGGAAGCTCAGAGGCATCCCGTCTGACAGGAGGATAGCAACATGACTGCAACCGAAGAGAAGTCTGGGAAGGCGTCCAGTTACCATAGCGACAGTCCGCGTGTGCCGAGGTACATAATTTTAGATAAAAGAAAAGCGATAATCGTTTTCCTTTTTTGATTTCGAGGTAACCACACTGCAACCAAAAGTGCAAAGAAGTGTTATCCAGGCCATGTTTGCGGCAAAGAGGTATCGCTTCTTGGCATGCGATGTGCTTCTGTCGTTTGACACTCTCGTCGCTCTCAAATGGACGTTGAAACTGTTTAAATAGCTTTGTCAAAACTGAATACTTTATTAGTTAAGACATCCTCACTAGTTTCAGTCGCTGGAGACTTTTCAAGTTTTCTCTTCGGAGACACATGGAAACTTTGCGCGCGCTCACCCACCCTTCCACGCACACACACACACACACACACACACACACACGCACGCACACACACACACACGCACGCACACACACACACACGCACGCACACACACACACACACACACGCACACACGCACACACACACACACGCACGCACACACACACGCACACACACACACGCACGCACACACACACGCACACACATTCACACACAAAAACACATACGCTCGTACACATACACACACACACACTCACTCACACACATACACACGCAACAACACACACGCAGGCACGCACACACACACACACACACACACACACACACCAAAAAACCGCTCACACACACATACCTATATACATTTCATACACGCATGCGACTGCACGTGATCAACCTACTTCACTGGCCGCATTATTTCATGATAGCTGCGTGCAGTCTGGTCATCGTCGACTCTCCTTACAACGTCATCGCTCTCTGGGGAAACACGTGCAGGCCGAAACAAAAACATCCGAGCGCAGATGTGCAGACGCCCACACACACAATCTCACCATCCCCTTTACCTGCCATGCGTCTTTCTGTGACGCCCTTGTGCGGACAAGTCTCGCTCGTCTCTTGTTACGACACTTCGGTTCATCGCGCATGAATTAACTTCCTTCCTGGCACACGTACTCCCCCTCTGACACGGACGACCTGGGCACTTGGCCATGGTTGTTGAAGGAGACACTGTCTGGCACCGCCTGCGTGCTCCTGGCAGTGACCCGATCCTGTCTGGACGGGCAACAGACACTGGTGTTGCAGGACAGATGTCCAACAGAGGCGGGCACCACGCCAGCACAGACTGCATTAAGATGGCTGCAGCTTGCGTCAGCTGCTGTGTACACGGTCCATCCACGGCTCTGGTTACTTGGGTAACCGTCTGTGGGACATTGTGGCACCCTGTCAAGTGCGAGTAGGGTTACGGTGTGTCCTGTTAACATTACGTCGCCAAGCTACCACCTGGATATATCTTTGTCCTCCTGCTGCATAATCTCAGGATGTGTTGTTTTTTATCTTACCATCTGTTGTTGCGCGTCGTTCTTTCTCTCTCTCTCTCTCTCTCTCTCTCTCTCTCTCTCTCTCTCATGTTATTTGCATGCCATTGACAAGAAAGCATTCAAGAATGTATTCACCCGCTTCCGTTTCTGGATCGGTGACTTGTTCAATAACAAATGCAGACACATCTCTGGCCCAGCACGATCCCTGTGTCCATTATGTAGCGAGAAAGATGAGGACGAGATCCACTTTGTTCTGGAATGCCCTGCTTTGTGAGATATTCGTCAACAGTATATCATGAGGTATCTTGGAGACAATTCCAGGAATAATCTTGTCACTCTGCTTTCAAAGGAAAACCCTTCTGTGATAAGACGTGTATACATTTTCTTACTGAAGACACTTAAAAGGAGATCAGAGGCATAGGATTCGGTCGAGTCAGACAGTTTCGTTATTGATTAGACTACTACTGACACTGTCTAGGGATTCCCTTAGACTGTAAAAAAGCTATATATTCAATGGAATCACGAACTCCTTTGAAATGGACTGGTGGCCTAATCAAATGAACTTTTTGTTCGTTGTTGTTCTCTCTCGTTCTCTCTCTCTCTCTCTCTCTCTCTCTCTCTCTCTCTCATAGGTAGATATAATTTATTTGTACATTCTGCCATTAGAGCCATAAAATATTGGTTGAGGCTGTGCAAGATGCCGGCAGACAGGCTCCCAAAGCAAGCGCATTTTATGCTGACCTCTGCAATATGCAAAAATAACTGGTCTAATACTGTAGAGGATCTTCTATATAAAAAATTGGGGTTTGCATATGTCTGGAAAAGCGGCGGTTCTGCAAATGAGAGAATCTTTCTGAGAACTCTTCATCAAAGACTTCGAGACTGCTTCTACCAGGACTAGTCCTTCAGGCTTAAATATAGTGAACGTTTCTCTGTATACAGAAGATACAAAAATACCTGTAAATTTGAATGCGAACATCATCTAAATGATATTAACATAAATAAATTTAGAGATATCTATGTCAGGTTTATATTTGGGCTCTGTGATCTAAACACAAACAAGCGATATAAGAGTGATGAAGCATCAAATATGAATGGTCCATTCTGTAGAAATGAAGCAGAGCACGAGGAGCATTTTCTATTTGTTTGTAACACATATCGCGAAGCACGAAAGAAAAACATAGAAAAACATATAACGAGAAACAATCATATGAGACTGACAAAATTGCTAGACAGTAATGACATCAGGAAGGTGAGAGATGTTGCAATGTACATTTACTATGCTTTGAAACTACGCAACCAAATGGTTGAAATGATATCAGACCCTGTAGATATGTGATGCTGTACATACATTATCCACTGTTACTTCATAACTCAACGAAAACGTGTACATATATGTTCATTAAACATGAACACTAGTCAAAAGCAACTGTAAATACTTAGAAATCCAACTCCACGTTGTATACATAATCAGGTCTCCTATACACTTTTCCATTGAATCATCACTGTACATTATAACTTCGATGCTGTTTTAAAACGTGCACATATGTCTGTAAACGTGTAATTTTATACTGTGGGTCGTCGGCCGAAATAAAGATAAAGTCTGAACTCTCTCTCTCTCTCGCTCTCCCTTTCTCTCTCTCTCTCTCTCTCTCTCTCTCTCTCTCTCTCTCTCTCTCTCTCTCTCTCTCGCTCTCTCGCTCTTTCGCTCTCTCGCTCTTTCGCTCTCTCTCTCTCTCTCTCTCTCTCTCTCTCTCTCTCTCTCTCTCTCTCTCTCTCTCTCTCTCTCTCTCTCTTGCTATCTCGCTCTGCGCGCACGCATTTGCACTTAAGTGCGCGTAATGAATGGATTGCGTTCACAAGAATGAAACAATTTCCGTAAAATCCAGGCATGGGATTTATAGCAAAAAAATTCGAATTTACTTCAAGACACACATGTGTATTTACAAATGCTTTTAAACGTCTTTCAAGGCGATATGAAATTTTTGCTTTTTCTTTACGATGTATTTCTATGGTATTAAAGGGAGTATACTTTTTGTCGTATTGTATACGAGGTGCTGAGCTTTGTCAAGGCCACTGTAAAACGTTGATAAGTTGTGCCACTGTGTGCATTACCTCCCCCCTTCTCCTCCTCTCCCCCACCCCCCCCCCCCCTCCGTCTCCCCCCATATAAACTGAAAAAACACCTATATTTCATTTATGATTACTCAAACATGCGAGCTCGAAATTAACCCGGCTTACATGTGCAAATTGTCATGCAGGATGATGCAATCACGTGCCACGTGCAAGTACTTCACAAACACTACTTCAATGGACGAAGTATGCAAATGTTCATGCAAAGTTTCTCTCCTAGTCGATGCATGGAGCATAAATGCGAAAATCCTTTCACAGTGACGGCACCCTGCTGGGGGCCTGCTGAAAAGATTTAGGACCTCGGGCCAACACTATTTGACGTCACTTCCGTTTGCGTGCCTCCTGTGAGTTGCGTCCCCTACACAGTTCCTAAAATGGCGAAGTGCCAGGGGCTTGAGATTAGACCTGCCCTCTCTACAACAGCTCTAGCGATCTTGTAGTGGAAGGTCTTACGTAGCCAACACATGCTAATAGGCCGTAACACCCATGCATTCATTGCATCTGAAATTCACCTCATACATTGATTTCCTTATTACCAGAAGTTTATTATCAGAATGCATTAGCCACATTTTATCCACTGATTCTATTGGCAATAGATGCATAAATGGCAGTTGGACAAATTGGAGGGAAAACGTTATGGGAGTTATCTCCCTTTATATTTATCGTTTCATCTGTGCAAATGCTTTTGTTATAACCATTTCCGTCGGTATTATGAAAAACACTCTTTGTCTTCCCTCTTGGCGTCCTAAAACTGTACCAGCCGTGACGTCATCACTTTAGACAGGTTCATCTAAGCTCCTTCCCTTTCCTCCTTTTTATTCTCGTCTGACTTTCTCTCCATCCACCCTCACTCGGGTTCACATCCATACACCTCTGTTTGCTGTAGTGGACATGCTGCTCTGTACCCCAGCTGCTCTGTACTTCAGCTGCAGAAGGCAGAGACGTGATTATTGATCACGAAAAGGAGGAGGAGGAGGAGGTGTGTGTGTGTGTGTGTGTGTGTGTGTGTGTGTGTGTGTGTGTGTGTGTGTGTATGTGTGTGCGCGCGCGCGTGGGTGTGTGTATGCGCGCGCGCGCGCGCGTGTGTATGTGTGCATGCATGTGTGTGTGTGTGTGTGTGTGTGCAGCTGGAGATGTAGAGATGATGATAAACTGAGAGAGGAAAGGGGAGGGGGGGGGTGGAGTTTGGGTGGGGGGGTGGGGAGGTGGGGAGATGAGGGGTGGGGGTGCAGTTGCACAGGCAGAGGAGAAAACGCTGCACACTGCCCGTGACCAAATTCCGAACGGAGCAGACGACGGGAAGGCAGAGATGAAAGGTACGCCGCGTTTACAAGTTCTCGCCCTCCGCTGATAAATGCTGCCTGATACCCGCCCCGACTTTTCATTGCTGGCCCCGAAGTCAAAGGCAGGAAAAAAAGCGAATCAAAATGCATTTTAATAGGGCCCCGCTGGGCAGATGCTCTGACACCATGATAAATCCACAGCGTCTCCCGTTTCGGTGCAGGGATTAATGCTCAAGCAATGGCTGTGTGCCGCAGACGGAGAGGGCACAAACCCGTGGCTCGGCCAGGAAGCTGACGTGCCTGCCTGGATTCTCTGGAGGGAACTGATGGTGAATTACCTCAATGGCGTCCCGTCCGGAAGGCGCCGCGTGTGGGAAAGATTTATCTCCCCTTGCTTGCTGACGGATGACGAAGGCGACGACGACGACGTCGTGTTCACTTCTGTGATGACGTCACAGGACGTGAGAGATGGCGACCCTGAATGGGTAAAAGCTTTAGACACTCCTCACATTGCAATGCGCCCTCGAGTGGAGGTGGTGTAGCGTTCACAGGAGTCCAACGCGCACAAACGTGAGATGGAAGACAATAATTACTGCAAAAAGCCTACCCCTGCTGACGTCTCACCGACGTTAGCGTTTATTTACACTTTGGTGCGCCATCGGCCGTCAATGACGAGGATACGGGGCCCATGCAAAGTCTGCATGAATGCATATGAGTAGTTGTGACAGACTTTCAAAAAAGTTCATGGATAACCTTGGTTGTACGCTGGAGCTTCACGAAACTGACGACAACGGTTCAGGATGACATGTAGAGTTGACGTGAATGGCTAACCTCATCAGCACACAGGAAAGGCTGATCATAACTGCAGCGACAATGACAAGATGAAGGTCTTCTCCAAGGACTTATGTCGAAGGATTCAAGAGGTGCAATCGACGCGCATCACATCAACGCTGCAGCGGGTACTGTCACTGCCACCGAGCCTGAAGACGGATAATGACGTCACACAACAGCCTGTGATGACCGGCGGCCTGTGTCGTCCTCACTCACGGACGTGTTTCAGTAGTTTGAGGACTGAAGTGGAAGCGATGTTGAAGAAAATGAAGCGATGTGTTGTTGATGTGAGACAAACATATAAAAATATGCACAAACTCTCTCTCTCTCTATCTCTCTCTCTCTCTCTCTTTCTCTCTCTCTCTCTCTCTTTCTCTTTCTCTCTCTCTCTCTCTCTCTCTCTCTCTCTCTCACACACACACACACACACGAGCATGCAACGCGCCATTTTTGTAGACACGTTGTGTTGTCAAGGTCAAGCAAACGTCGATTATCGAAACATTGGAATGTTTATGTCTTACTGCTGCTCCACACACACACACGCGCGCACGCACACGGACGAAGGAACGCACGCGCACGTACCCACGCACGCGCACACACACATACACATACACACACATGCACAGACGAGTGCAAAAATCATCTACACTCAGGTACACACACGCGCGTGCGCGCGCACAAACACACACACATACACACAGACACACACACGTACACACACTCACACACACACCCACTCACACACACACACACACACACACACACACACACACACACACACACGAGCCAGAAACAACCAGACACTAAAGAGCCGAGTCAAAAGACTGAACGAGCCGAGTCAAAAGACTGAACGAGCCGAGTCAAAAGACTGAACGAGGCACGGGAAACTGTGCAACGCGAACTGAATCGTGGCTGGTATGACACGAATCCCGATGGAGTGGGAACTAGATAAATCATCAAGACATCGGAATGCAGCCACAAGAGGTCAGGAAACGGGAGACGAGAGCGAAGAGAGACGCACTTCATCGTCACAGAATAAAGGTCAACTTTGTCTCTATTCAGGCCAGAGGTTCATCCACTTGTGCCGTGTGACAAGCATATAATATGTGCCTGTCAGCTCCGAAGCCGTTACCGACATGGTTACTTCCAACATCTGTCTCGAACCCTCTAACCACGTCGACGTATGAGCACTTTTGTCTGTTGTTTCAGCACACCTCCCTAGCACACACACGCGTACTTACAAGCTTTTGAGTACATTTATATGTGTGCACAATTCGTTTGACAGTTTAGTGCACACTGATTTGTTGTTTCAAAGCAGTTACATTAGAAACGAAATTGTAAGGCATTCTATGTTCAGAAATGGGCGCCATTTTGTTTCCTTGAATCGAAATTCGTCTGTCTGTGGGGAATGGCGACATTGATTTTTATCATTCTTTTAATGGCATAGCTAAGTCGTTAGTTCCTTTCATAAGTCCAGGACCATGCGAAGAGGCGTTAGCGCCCTGAGGGAAAATACAGCAAAGAGTGAAGTCCTGACAGCGGTCAGGACCATGCGAGAGGCGTTAGCGCCCTGAGGGAAAATACAGCAAAGAGTGAAGTCCTGACAGCGGTCAGGACCATGCGAGAGGCGTTTGCGCCCTGAGGGAAAATTCAGCAAAGAGTGAAGTCCTGACAGCGGTCAGGACCATGCGAGAGGCGTTAGCGCCCTGAGGGAAAATTCAGCAAAGAGTGAAGTCCTGACAGCGGTCAGGACCATGCGAGAGGCGTTAGCGCCCTGAGGGAAAATACAGCAAAGAGTGAAGTCCTGACAGCGGTCAGGACCATGCGAGAGGCGTTAGCGCCCTGAGGGAAAATTCAGCAAAGAGTGAAGTCCTGACAGCGGTCAGGACCATGCGAGAGGCGTTAGCGCCCTGAGGGAAAATACAGCAAAGAGTGAAGTCCTGACAGCGGTCAGGACCATGCGAGAGGCGTTAGCGCCCTGAGGGAAAATACAGCAAAGAGTGAAGTCCTGACAGCGGTCAGGACCATGCGAGAGGCGTTAGCGCCCTGAGGGAAAATACAGCAAAGAGTGAAGTCCTGACAGCGGTCAGGACCATGCGAGAGGCGTTAGCGCCCTGAGAGAAAATACAGCAAAGAGTGAAGTCCTGACAGCGGTCAGGACCATGCGAGAGGCGTTAGCGCCCTGAGGGAAAATACAGCGAAGAGTGAACTGCACACGATAGGGACTGGTTGAATTCGTTGGGGAAAAACAACAACAAAACAAACATAAACTTCCTGAACTACTTTTACGATTATTTGAAAATGTTTACCTTTTTCGTTAGAATAAAATATTCGCGTTCTGGTAGTAAAACGAACACTAGGTCGTTTAAAGTGCGACGGTTTTCAAAAGGAAACCGGAACCACAGCTGCGGAGTACGCCGTGTAAGAGGTGGAACAACAATACACACGTACGTAATAAAAATACGTGAATATCACGTTGAAGGGACGGGACCACACGCACAAATCTTTCGCTCTAAGTCCGCACGCTTGCCTGTCGAAAACCCACCACAATCTGCACGGTCACAGTGCAAGGGTCCGTTCAGAAGAAAAGAAAACACCAAACGAAGCGTTCGCAATCAACGTTATCCGCCCGCCGTCGCTTTATTGCGTAATTCTCTGCATGACGTGGCGTGCAATGCAGAGGGAAAGGAAGATGCGCCGTGGATTTGCATACGAAAGAAGACGTCATCGTTAGCAGAGAAAGGCTTGCTTTGAACAGGCGTATCGTGTCCCGTGGTACTCTGCCTCCAATGCTATCCGTTGCAGAGACACCACCGCTAGCGTTTCGCATTGGCTGTCTGGGCACGACACGGCATGTACCCTCTGCGTATCGGAGACCAGATAAGCATCTGACAAGGACGAAGCTAACTACGTGATCCTCCCAATCCGCGTCGCTGCCCTTGTGTAGAGCCAGCTCGGAATTCCTGGGCTGCTGTTTATGGGCAGTCAGGGCGAGACTCGCCGTGTTCGGGTGTGCCAACCTCTTCTCCGTTTCGCCACTCAAACTGTCTCCGCAGCCTGCGCTATTCACCGCGTGATGTTGAACACATGTGTAACGGGTAGGGTGGATGTTGCGCGGAATCGGGCGGACAGGTGTAAAGGAGGATTGGGTAGCGGCTGGCATTACGACGGTTGTCGGGTGGATGCGAAGGACGTATAAGCTGTTTGTTGGGTAGGTGGGCGGAGGAAAACAAAGACGTAGATCAGGAGTCCTTACAAGCTGCGTCGGGGGGAGGGCATCGCACATTAATGAGACGGATGCTGGGTGAAAGGCAGATGCGAGAACGCATCGCCAGAGTCGCTGAGGACGTATCCCACTCAAAGGGAATGAGGGGAATGAGGGGAACTTCGGGGCACCCCCCCACCCCACCCCCAGACGAGCAGTGGGAGGGCATCCATGGCCTAGATGTCTACTCCTGGGGCTGCAGGCAATCCCTCCCATTCAGAGAGGCTGCAGTATAAGAAGCTATGACGACCACAGCCAACGATGACGACGATGACGACGATGACGACGATGACGACGATGACGACGATGAACACGACAGGAACGTCGACGACGACCGCGATGACGCTGCCGATGAAGAAGAAGGAATAAGAAGAAGGATGAAGGAAGAAGGAAGAAGGAAGGACGAAGAAGGAAGGAGGAGGAAGGAGGAGGAAGGAGGAGGAGGAAGGAGGAGGAGGAAGGAGGAGGAGGAGGGAGGAGGAGGAGGAGGAGGAGGAGGAAGGAAGGAGGAGGAGGAGGAGGAGGAGGAGGAAGGAGGAGGAGGAGGAAGGAGGAGGAGGAAGGAGGAGGAGGAAGGAGGAGGAGGAAGGAGGAGGAGGAAGGGGGAGGAGGAAGGAGGAGGAGGAAGGAGGAGGAGGAGGAAGGAGGAGGAGGAAGGAGGAGGAGGAAGAAGGAGGAGGAAGAAGGAGGAGGAAGAAGGAGGAAGAAGAAGGAGGAGGAAGAGGAAGAGGAAGAGGAAGAAGAAGAAGAGGAGGAAGAGGAGGAAGAGGAGGAAGTGGAGGAAGAGGAGGAAGTGGAGGAAGTGGAGGAAGAGGAGGAAGAGGAGGAAGAGGAGGAAGAGGAAGAAGAGGAAGAAGAGGAAGAAGAGGAGGAGGAGGAGGAGGAGGAGGAGGAGGAGGAGGAGGAGGAGGAGGAGGAGAAGGAGGAGGAGAAGAAGAAGATGATGATGATGATGATGATGATGATGATGATGATACGACGAAGACGACGACGAAGACGACTACGACGACGACGACGACGACGGTGATGATGATGATGATGATGATGATGATGATGATGATGATGATGATGATGATGATGATGATGATGATGATGGTGATGGTGATGATGATGATGATGATGATGATGATGATGATGATGATGATGATGATGATGATGATGATGATGATGATGATGATGATGATGATGGATAACTAGGTTGGGGCGTCAAGCAATGCCAGGTGGAAAGGGTGAATGAACAAGGGCCTGACGAAAGGGGAGTTCATGGCACGCTGTGCACAACTGAGCTCTGGCTTTGTAGGTCACAAAGTATGTGGAGGCGAGAATCAACTTAAGTTGAGGAATGTAGATTAAAGACACGGTTGGAGGCCGATGGGAAGATACAAAGTATTTTGGGGTCGATGCTGCATCGCTCTGGTGTCTTATTTTGGGATGAGTGTAGGATGAATACCTGGTAGATGAAGTGGATGACTGATTAATAGGAACTCCGAGTCTGACGGGAGGCGTAAGGCTGCAATGGAATGTCGGGTGCATTTTGATGAATTCACATGCCTCATGACACGTCCGTTCCTAACAATCGTCGCTGAGTCACTAAAGGAAATGTGGCGGTTTCATTGCATGCACTGAATGTCAGTGAACTCGAGCGCACATACGCACGTCAAAATAACTCGGCGAAGAGACTTGCCAAAAGCGGCATTTACAGGTAATGTTTTCCATCGTGCAACTAGTGATGTGTACTCAACCTTCAGTCCAGTCCAGGCCAGGCCAGGCCAGTCCAGTCCACTTCAGATCACTTCAGCTCACTTAAGTTCACTTCAGTTCACTTCAGTTCCGTTTAATTCACTTCAGTTCACGTCAGTTCAGCTCAGTTCAGTTCACTTCAGTTCACTTAAGTTCACTTCAGTTCCGTTTAATTCACTTCAGTTCACGTCAGTTCAGCTCAGTTCAGTTCACTTCAGTTCACTTAAGTTCACTTCAGTTCCGTTTAATTCAGTTCACGTCAGTTCAGCTCAGTTCAGTTCACTTCAGTTCAGTTCAGTTTAATTCACTTCAGTTCAGCTCAGTTCAGTTCACTTCAGTTTAATTCACTTCAGTTCAGCTCAGTTCAGTTCAGTTTAATTCACTTCAGTTCACTTCAGTTCAGTTCAGTTTAATTCACTTCAGTTCAGTTCAGCTCAGCTCAGCTCAGCTCAGCTCAGCTCAGCACAGCACAGCATAGCACAGCACAGCTCAGCACAGCATAGCACAGCACAGCACAGCACAGCACAGCACAGCACAGCCCAGCCCAGCACAGCACAGCACAGCTCAGTTCAGCTCAGCTCAGCTCAGCTCAGTTCAGTTCAGTTCATTACAGTAACCTTTTGACAGGGTTGTCTCTTGCATGAAGGTCTGGACACTCCCGGCTGAGGAATTCACTGCTGCAAGTACGAACCTGGACAGCCACCCGTCAACCATCGTAACGGACACCATTCGGAAAGGTGTTCACTTTCTAATATCTCTCAATTGCCCTTGTTTAACACTAAATCGTTTACGACAGGACATGCATGTATTCCAACTGCGCTGTAGCACGGCGGGTTTGTTTGAGTTTCTTTTCTGAACCTACGGTAATTGTTTTCGGCCCCGATCCACAGCAACTGTGCAAACACAAGATGGCCGTCGAGGTTGGGCAGCAGGGCGGGGAATTCCCAGGTGATAACTTACTGGGGATTACGCCAGAGGTCTGAGGGAAACAGAAGGCCGGGTGCAAACTTGAATTACGGGTGAGAAGTCGTCAGACGGTGACGGGAGGAGACAGGCGATAATGAGCTCACGGTGAAGGCTTTGCCGGGAGAAAGAACGGACTTCGTGGGGTCAGAGGTCGCGCGTCCAGAAAGATGAGGACTGCCGAGGTAATGAGCGCCGCCTGACGGAACACAGGTGGGGATTGGGATTGGGTGACGTGGCTGCATGCGGGCCCCGTTAACCCCTTGGCTCTCGTCACATGGCATACCTTGTTAACCCCTTGGCTCTCGTCACATGGCATACCTTGTTAACCCCTTGGCTCTCGTCACATGGCATACCTTGTTAACCCCTTAGCTCTCGTCACATGGCATACCTTGTTAACCCCTTGGCTCTCGTCACATCGCATGCCTTGTTAACT
>JAWQFJ010005700.1:0-11381 GCA_034096865.1 Theodoxus fluviatilis | reverse complement strand
TCCTCTTTGTGCTCGTCGTCGTCGTCGTCCTCGTTGTTGTCGTCCTCGTTGTCGTCGTCCTCAACCTCGTCTACCTCCTTGTCCTTCTCGTCGCCCTCGTCCTCCTTGTCCTTCTCGTTCTTGTCGTCCTCGTCGTCGTCGTCGTCGCCCTCGTCGTCGTCGTCGTCGTCGCCCTCGTCCTCGTCCTCCTGGTCCTCTTTGTCCTCGTCCTCGTCCTCCTTGTCCTCTTTCTCCTGTTCCTCTTCCTGAATTTGCCAGTTGACATGCTTTCTTCACAGCACTCTAAAATGAATTATTTATTAACATTTACTTTTTGTTAATGGCAGGTTATCACCATTTTAGTTTTCATTTTCTCCAGTGCTCAAAATGAATGCTGCTGAACGACTGTACTATCTTGGTGTGAATTGTGAGTATCGCCTTAAACCGCAAATGCACCACCACCACCACCACCATCACCAACAACAACAACGACAACAACAACATCACCACTTACCAATGTCAAAAGAATACAAAGAACATCGAAAAAGAGACTGTTAATTTAAAACCAGAGAAACTGCAGCCGACTTTAATGTGACAGAGTTGACATCTGTACATGAAAGCCTTTTCATAAATGAAGTGGTCACGTGGATAATGATATCCCTCTGATCGAATTTTCCTCTTCTCTACGCATCGTAGAACTTTCAGTAGTCGTGCCTTTGTATTGGTTGCTTTGAAAGTAGTCAGTGTCCAAATAGGATTTTGCCATTATCTAATGTGTAGCTATTTTCCCAAAACTTCTCAATAAAAGGAGGCAATGACACTTTGTAGTGATATATCTATTTGTTGCCTAAAGGTAAAATAACCACTTCATTCTGAGTTTTCCTCTCATTCCAAGGCACTCCAGTCCGTCCCACTTAAACTTTTCCCACACTTGTTGTCGTTTAACTAGCTTAGCTTTGCTGATGAGCCGTTTTAGCAGGATTAATTGGAGTTCTGCGGGTAGAAGTCCAGAATAGACAAATGGCCAGAGTGAATACAAAAAAGCATATCTTGTCTCTATATTTGAATGGAAAAGCCATCATGTGCATCCAGTCTCGTTTCATTTACAATGTCTTTTTCATAATGCTTTGCTACAGTGCCGGACATTAAATTACACCGCCTCTTCGACAACCAGGAAATCACACTATGGGGAGATCAACGCACGCTGACCAACCGCTCATCCCCCGATGTTCCTCCTTGTCCACTACGCCCACCCCTGTTCTTCAATGGAGCATGTGGCACAGAGTTTCTGTCATCTCGAACATACTGGCAGGTGAAAATTCGGGCATCAGTCAGGGGACCAGTTCCTGACGGTTATATTCTGTGTGAGTTTGGAGTCGCCTCGCCTCACGCCCTTGCGAGCTCGCATATCGTCGTCACACCAAACGACGACAAAGCCGCAACGGTCAAACTGCTTCTTGATGATGATCAATTGGTTGCCACCTTTGTTGTCAATAGGTCACCACGCTATGACCAGGTGATGGCCGACTTCAACCCTGGAGAGGAGATAGAGATAGATGTAACTTTTGGGGTATTCTTGGATGTCTCCAACGGACGTCTCACCATCTTCAATGTGACTACCAACAGGGAAATGTACATACTTGAGTGGGACGCAAAGGGCGAGTTCCTTCCTGTGGTCAACTGTGTGAATACACGCATGCGCACGGGTCGAGACGTGTGCATGAGTGTGGAGAGTGGCTCGTCCATTGTTTTGACTCGCGAGTTGATCAACAGCTTCATTCAGCGACACTGTGCATGGAAGAGAGGGCCCGGCGCATGCTGAGCACTATCGGCTCGATCTCTGCCAGCTGTCTCACACCTTCCTTACACAGAGTTCCATTTGTGGCTCTAAATACTACCACGAATCTGTGTATCCATGTGTAAATGATATTGTATATGCGCGCGCGTGCGTGTGTGCTTGTGATTGAGCACGCGCAAAGTGTAATTAAACAAGTATTTGTTCTACTCTGTAATACTCTGTTCTTCAATACGCGAAATCACAATTTCTAGATTTGGGTTCAGTACATGTATAAATCCACCTTTTAATCCCTTTGTTATCAAAAGCTCGCAACAAAGACGCGTATGTCGTCGAGAACAGAAGGCTGCGCATGTTTGACTTCCCACCATACAACAGTACCTTCAGCCTTTACCAAAGTATCAATAGTTGACCTGCTGATCTGTTTAGTTTCGTTGTGCGGCCTGTTTGATAGGACAAGCGTCGGAATGAGGTAGATACAATGAGTGTAATGACTTGATAACACGGGTTTCAAACCCTACGGTGTCATTCGTGAATGGCATGTGCGCTGATTATAATTTTCTTGGGATCTCATTCAGCTGCCATATTTTTATGAATTGTGATGCAAAATATTGACATTTGCCCCTCCCCTTCTCTTGGCGAGTGTGTGAGTGTATGCGTACAATCGTACAAGCGTGTGCAAGTAGACTTGTGTGGACGTGAGTGGTCCTTCATGTTTGGCCTAATGACTTCCCGTACCATCTGACAATCTTCTATGTGGTGTTGTAGCTGGCGGAGACTTATAAACCAGCCTTTTATTGTTACTCAAAAACTTTTGTCCTGTTAAATTTTTTTAATGTATTACCATTGAGTTGGTGGTGAGGGCTTTTTTGGGGGGGGGGGGGGGGGGGGGGGGGGGGGGGGGGTTGTTGTTGTTGTTGTTGTAATTCTCGAACGTAATGAAATAAATTAAAATTTCACAAAACTAAAAGACATTTACATAGTTATTTTGGCATCCTGTTGTGATATACAATTCAAGACATTCAATAACTTTGGCATCAGTGGTCGGACAAAGTTTTATCCGATTACAGAGGCAGCATTCAATGTGCGCAAGATCACAAATACCTGCCTGCCTGCTGCCTGCCTGCCCCTCTCTCTCTCAATTCAAATGAAGACGTTAGTGGCACAGGAGATGAGGCTGCAGCCCCAACTTGGATCCGCAGAGCATGAGGCAACAAGGGCACACCAAGGCTCTGTCCAAATCAAAGGGCACTGCTCTGCGCCGTTTTCGAAAACGTCTTTGTTGTCAAAACCAGGCAGTGTTGATCCTCATACCCTTTCACTCCCTCTGTTGCCATCCAGGAGTTGCGATCGGTGGCTAGTTGCTACTTGATGTCTTTCGCCTTTACGTAGCTCTCCGGGCTTTCCATTTCCACTGACGAGCCGCGAACAGAAGATATACTCTGGCAGTTATGCCCTCCATTCTCACGACATGGCCGGCCTGCTTCGAGTAACCGGTGTCGGTAAATTACAGAGCGATTTGATTTATGGCAAACCCCATCTTCTCCTGTCTGGTCTGTGGTTCTGTGTATTTGACCTGCATGCAGGTTTTCCTCCCTACTTTTATAAAAGATTTTATAATGTCAATAACAGCTTTGTGTAATGATATTCATGTGGTCCTGACAAAAATAAAGAGACCTATGCGAGGCTGTGGGGGTCTAAAGAAGTAGGAAAATCTCGGTCAGTTTTAGATACTCAATTTGTACGTGTTGATGGCCAGGCATTACAACCATGCAGAATGGATAGGAGTACAGCTGCTCTGCAAGTCAATTATTTCTGTTGACTAGAACGTGCGTTCGCACTCTCAGGAAATTGTTTGCATGGACACAAACGCTTCTGCAATGCTGAGGCAACGACCTGCATTCGGAACAAACCATCTAAAGAGGTCCGTCTTTCACTTTTTAATGCAGAGGAAAAGTTTTCACAGAAAGGTGTGCAAAGATTTAAAATCAAATAATGAATTGTTAATGCAACATGAACCAATACATTTTCTGTAAAATATAATGATGGTACCTTCGTTTTTGTCGCAGCTTCTGTGATAATTTACCAAAGCGTAATACACATCCTTTTTTTCTGTATTCTTTTATATTGGCTGTCTGGGGTGCCTCTGCCTGATTTTGACGTTGAAGAATAAAAGACCTTTGATTGATCGTCTGCTTGGGAAATTAGCCACACGTTCCATTCTTATGGATGAAATATGAGCGCATTCATCTTATTAGAAGCGGTTGAGGCGGCATTTCGTGCTCGAGGTATTCCTGTCTTTATCCATATTCCAATGGAACGTTATTATTTTTAATAACGACATACTATCAGACAGTTTTCCACCGTTCATCAGCAGAACGTTTCTACTATATGGGAGGTTGGGTAATGATCCATACAAACAATGCTTCAGTGTCTTTTGCACCTCAGAAATTTGTTATTATTACCTTAAACCACGTACAGAGCTGCGACAACTACGTTTTATGGAAACACTACCCATACCATTGGATCTACGCAGAAGACATTGAACCTGCGAAACAAATCAAGCACCCTAGTAGGAATATGAATGGATTGAGAAGGATTGGACACGGTCCCTCGAAACTCTTACACTTCTCTAATTTCTTGGGGGAAATTTTTGCTTGCAATCAAAAGCTAATTCTAGCATCTCCTCTTGTAACGATTTCTTATTCATCATCGTGGTCAACTACAACAAGACATAAAAAAGTCCGGTCATTTGTCTCAGCAAACAGCAATGTCATTAATTTACAAAGGAGGACCATTTATATGTACACGTTTCGTTGGCAACGGGCTAGTTCATGGAGATGCTGCGTACGTAATCAATTCTTTTTCCGTCGTAGACGTTACAAGCACATTTTCAAAATCTATGTATTCCTGGTGTGTCTACGAAAGGGGCTAGGACTGCCAGTCATTCAACTATCGCGTGCTGTTGCCATTCCACAAGACAGTATCCTCTTATGTAGTAACTTCGAGACATCATTCCGAAAGTTCCTCGGTCTCGATCTCTTCGTTAAGCATCATGTCCAACACTTCAGCCAGGGATGAAGTCTTGTCCAGTAAGTGGCCACTCTCCACAGTCAGGGACGTCAAGACTTCAGCAGGCCTGCCAGGGGTGATCAGAGCCACCACTGGATATAATGGTGACGACACGTCCAATGCAAAGTCAAACAGCTTGGTTCTCTTGCAAACCTCTGCACCAACAAAGCGTCCTGTGGCGCTGTCAAGCATGAAACCAAACGTCATTTCAATGGGGGCTGTTGAGTCATAGGGACCAAAATTGAATTCGTCGAGCTCCGTGTCCTTGTAAATTGAAAACACTTTCAGTCTGTAATCTTCTATGACAAGTTGCAATGTGAGGGCAGCGTCAAAAGAGGGAGTGATGGAGATGAAGCTATTGTCCATGGCCTGTCTTGTCGCTACTCCAGCTTCGCAGAGTGTGCACCATCCCCTTAGGTTGAATCTGGCAAAGAGTTGGAATTTTACCTGCCAGTAGCAACGCCCCATAAGGGCGGTGGTGTCACGGGCGCCAGCAAATGTGTAGGATGTCAGTCCACTGTTGTATTGATGAAAGCTGTGGTAGTTGACAAGTGAGCACTGGTCTTCACTCACAGAGCCCCAAAAGCAGGAGGAGGGATCTAGTCTGATGTCGGGCACTGCAAGAGTGAAGATCAAGTGTCAAAGAGACAAGAGAAAAAGTCATCCCATCTGGCTATGACATGAACCAGTTCAACTGCAGGAGGCTTCTACGTAACAACGAATATAAGCCTGCATGTCTGTCAGTTGGACTTTCGCGGAGTCAATGCTCTTTCACTTTACTTGGGTGTCGGCACATCACAGCAATCCTAAGCCTCCTTTGCAAATTCTAGAGTTTGTTTTGGACTAAAAATAGGTTCCTGTTGACAGTAAGTAAATCAAGATGGAGACGTCTGTAAGGAGTCATCATAGACAACTGGATGTAACTGTCTTGGTCTGCTCCTCCTAGCTAGCTATCAGAGTGATCGAGCTGACTGTATTGCTCTCTATTCGGAACTCATTTACTTTATCGTCCCTATTGTGCATTTTCATGCTGTCATGATTTTCACTCATCTACTCGAAATTCCACGCATCAGAAGAAAATGTCGAAGCTCTGTCACCTACAAATAATTTTTTTAATGAAAGGACTTTGTGGATTAGCAAAGTGAAAGTTCTAAAGTCTGTACTCACACGTCACGCCCATTTGCTGCAGAGCGAAGATGATTGTATGCTCATCAGCCTCTTCATGACGCTCAAACACCTCTACGCCATGTGCCATCGAGACTGCCATAGCTTTTCTCGGGGCGATATCTCCCATGAAGCAGGTGTAGGCACAACAGGGTATGGATTCTGTAAGATAGACGCGGATGTTATGCTGACCAACCAACTTATTTCCCAGAATTCTTTACATAAGTAGATATTAGACTCTGTAGTATCTAAAATCACAGGATGATTATAATGCTTTTGATGGACTCCCACATAGCGATTCAAGATCGCTGCACATGTTTGAAACATTACAGCATGGATGGATGGACGGATGATGTTTTATGACCTATCAGCCTTTGTAGGCTATTTAAGACCATTGATCACGAAAAACCATTCGAGTTGGTTGGAATACGAGCAAGTTGTCGCTATTTCCCTAGTTATTCACTTCTTGCGAAACGCGTAAGGGAGGGAAGTTACAGCACTTGAGATAAATGAATGTGTTCAGGAAACTGTGAGAGCTAGCCCTACTCGGCGTCTGTCTTACCTGCCCAAGGAGAAGCGATGTGGGCTTGATACTTGTCAGCTTGCTCTTCCAGTGCTGTCAAGCTTTCCAGTTGCTGTCTTGCACAACTCTCAGTGTGAATGCGAGTGCAGCTCCTTGAGTTGCAGCTCACACGTCCGTCACGTGTTACGGCACAGGACTGAAGGGGACTGCAGGAATAACTCGGGGGAGATCTGCAGGGGAGACACGATTTTATGTGCACTTGAATCTCTCTCGTGCTTCGGATGATCTACGATTGTTAAGCAATTTGGCACGTGACCATACAATGCTCTTTAGCGATTTCTGTCAAATTGTAGTTTTTGTTGTGTCACTGTAACTATTATCTTCATTATTCATTTCACACCGTTGCTTCTGCCATCGCCGTTGATACTTTTATTCCGGATGCGAACAGATGTTTCATTTTGTTCACACTTAGTCACACCATTCCATTTTGAATTTGTTGCGCATGCGTGTGCAGCCCATAGAACATTGTGTGAATATTGATGTTCTTTTTAAAAGTGAGTTCATACGATTGCTCTACTGGATGCTTCCCTTAATTATCAGCTGACACCGCAGTTATCACTTTTCTACAGACGTAAAGACACTGAAGGTGAGTCCACAGTCTGTATTTATATGGTTGTACAGAGCCTTCAGTGGGCTAATGCTGTGTTCAAATCAGTTTGCTCTGTCATGCTCCGTTTTCACATGCTTTGTTTATTGTCGAAGGGCGAAATGGCTGATTATCATCAGCTGAAATCTGATGTCCAACTGCTGGAGTTGCTGCAATAACTTGGCTCCGGGTAGTGGCAACACGTTTGGCTATCCATTGGAGGCACCAGGTACGTGTGGGAACCAGTCTGCCATGGTTACACTCTCAAGAATCACACACAGCCTGTGCGGAAAAAATTCCGCCGCCAGGCGCCAAATCTCATGAATATTAATTAGGGCAAGTGGGCGGTGCTGGGCGATTCTATTGACCCATCCACGCCACGCCCCTTTCTCGCTGTAGTTTGCGTGGTATCACATGCAGGCGGCAAAATGGCTTTAACGCTAATGCCGACTGACTCGTTGCGTTGTATTCCGGACAGCATTTGTGTGTCATTTTTGCCAGACAGTGAGAAGATTTCTCAGACTGTGATAGACATGGGTATGAATAAATACTACTCATGTTATTTAGACGAAATTAAGATCTATGAGCAAGAGGATTCAACGGTGGAGGTGACAGCTCGGGAAATGGAGGTGGTGCTGGCATCTGCGTGACAATGAGCGTCGTATTTGTCTGTTGTCAGGTGCCTGTAAAATGTTGATCCAGTGTTCCAGTGATCAGGTAGTTAAGTTTAAAACGGATTGAGCGCCTCGGGTTGGTGTAGAGTCGCTATACAAAACTACTACCTTTACCTTCGCTAGTTGCATTGATGAGAAAGAAATTGAATTGACTATTGCCGAATGGCGGCAGCTTGAAAATTCGCTCTGTGACAAAAACACTATGTTCAGTGACTTTGTGGGGTTGTTTTGCCTTCCTTGCACACAGGGATTCTCGTCAATGCCACTTGTGATATTTGCGGAGTACTAGGACTATCTACACCGCTGGCAGCCTGGACTTAGCATGTGAGTAATCGACGCAGTCTGATAGGCTTTGAATTCGTCTATGGACGCCGTTAAGTCTGCCCAGCTACGCTGTGAAGTGACTGAGTAAGTGAGACGAAAAATCTGCGCAGGATCTATACGACAGGCAAGATTCTACCATTGCTGGAAGGTTTAGACTCCTATTTTGATCTCGACGAACTAGCGTTACTGAATTTGTCTGTAAAAGATTTGGTTCGTTAGATGTAACCGTCACCGTGCAGAAAGAAATTTACCAACCACGCTCGATTCGAAGACTTGATCGAGACAGGGGTGAACCTTTGCTCTTCGCTTACGTTGGATGGAATATATTCTGTTCTAATCCTGGAGCTTTGTATAACCGTGCTCTACCCAAAATCTCAGAACTACCATCACGACAGACAATCTGTGTAATGAGATGGTAAGGTACATAAGCATCATCCTCGCAATGAAGCGTTAGTGTACGTCTATCCTCACTCAACCCTCACGCTCCCTCCCAAAATTTGCTTCCTGAAGCCTAGAAATGAATAAACTTATGTTAAACAACAGTAATGTTCAATTCAAATGCAGATCTGAGACTCACCCCCGCGCAGACTCCTTTGTTTTTATTAAGCCGGTTGAAATTTAGCTGATCGTGTGGCCGGCAGCACGCCTTGATCCACGCCATGGCATCGGCTCTTCTGCTTTTTACAGAGGGAAATTGATGCAATTTGCCTCCTACTATTTTATCGGGATATCGTTGATCACCAGAGCATGTGCCCCACTGGCAGTGAACAACCATTTTGTTGTGGTTGTGCGATAGGCTAGAACCGAAGCGAAAACGCGTGATGGAGTGCTTCCAGACAGTGCCGTATTTGTGATACCAGTGTGAGCCAGAGAAGTCTGTGCTAAAAATAGACTAGTTCCGCGTCAGCGATTGGCTAAGCCCAGCGACCGCGTGGGCCGTGTGGATGGGTCAATAGTATTCAGTTCAACACGTGACCGGTGACGTCACAACGTTTTGGTCAAAAATGCCCTGTTTTGAGAGAAAAAAAGTTGGACTTGCGATTTACACTTCCGGTTTGGAGTAGGAAAAAATGCCTCAATTTTTAAAACGTTAATTTTTTTAACATGATATAAATCATTCATGAATATTCATTACGCATAAGTGGCGCCTGCCTGCGGAATTCTTTCCGGTTCTCCTTAGCGCAATAGATACATACGAACGTTGGATTTGGTGACCTGAGGTAGATCGGAAGCCCCCCCCCCCCCCCCCCCCCATCCCCCCCCCCCCCCCCCCCCCGTAGATCGGAAGTACAGTCCCTACCCTCATTCCATCCCATTTCCGGTTCCCTCTCTCCAAGCCTCACGCCTCCAGCCGAATTACATGTACCGAAGTAAGCCCTGAAAGCCCAGCAGCCAGGTTGCGGCTTATGACAAGACAGACACAAGGCAGATGAACCTTTTTAATTGCGTTACAGGGACCAAGCTTTCTTTCGTGGGCCTGTGCACACATTTTGCTTATTTAAAGGACAAAACTTGACTTGGAGTGTGTTGTACCATACGGTGAGGTTTGTGTTTAGGTGTATGCATGCGTGTACCCACCCACGCGTACATTCCTTTGAAAGAGAGCGTTTCGTTTAGATATATAACGCGTACTTATGGCTATGCATGTGTGCATGCGCGCGAGTTTGTGCGAAAGAGGCATAAGTTAACGATGACGAAGATTTTCACTGCTCGTTTTGTCTTCCAATTAAAAAAAGCTGTACTGAACCCTCAACTCAACGACAAGTGATACCTATCTTCTTCGAAAATGGGGTACCTATGTTGGACTTGACATAGTCTTGATTTGGATGTTGGATGCTGAAAACCACACAAGCAGAGACAACAAACGCCTGGTTTGAACCGAAAGGAATAGTTTATTGGAAGTTAAACAGCCTCTGTGCTCGTTAGCTGATTTACATATTCAAAAGGATGATAAAACAGGGTGTGGTTTTTTTAATACGTAAACCTCCTGATCATTTACACATACATTCAATTCAGAACCTGCGAGAGGAAAAAGTCTGATTAATAATTATCACACGAATTCAAGAATTCAAAACATTGGTGCACTGTAGTTCAGAGCCTGGAGGGAAAACAACGACAGTATAAAACTACGAAAGAAGAGTACATGAAACTGGGAAATAAATCATAATCGCGCTTGCAACAACAACAACCACAACGACGACATTGGAAAACTCCGCTACCAACATGCACCTTTCTAAAACGAAGAACTCTGAATATGAAACTTCATGAATAATAGCATATCAGATCTCTATTTGGTTTTAACATCAGAAATCAACAGGACAAATTATGCAAAAGGGGAAAAAATGGTAAAAGTTATTTACATCCGAAGCAAAAGTTGACAACACTAACAGAACGAACGCTTGGCAATATGATGGTCTATTAAAAATTCATTGGTTCCCCAGTGTACACAACGCAGATTAACCCCTATGAGCCCAAACACCAAGAGATGTAAAGCCCTCGTCGACGTTTTAACTTTCTTTGACTGTTCAAGCGTTGCTGATGTCAGCTGGATCAGGGACAGGCTGTGTTGCTCTTGACTAGCGTGCCAGAAAGTCACCCCATCTGCCTTTGACTTCGCCCTCATAAGAATCTTCTAGCAAAATTAAAGAGTTTACTGCATCCATGACTCGGCACAGGAAATAATCTCTGGTTGTTTATTTCATTCACATACCGAAGGGAGCTATGAAACAAAAATTCTTCTGGAAAAGAGCGGCGTGAAGAAAAGTTCTCACTGAAGTGTGCTGATGTCTTGCATGCCGCGTGCACACGTTCCATCTCGACCCAACCTTTCATCTGTAGACAATAGGCATAACAAGGCGTGTAAGTTGATAGTTGTCTGTTGGATCGAAATAGAGAGGGTATGTTGTTAAACGGACAACTCTGCCAACATTTAAATTTAAAAAGCAACTTTTTAGGCAAAATCCAACTGTCAAATATCCCGTTCAGGAAATCTCTTCGTGAACTTTGACTGGACAAAAGAGAAAACAAGTTTACAGACGACAGCTCTCTCGTTGCGTTTCCTTACTGTCTCAATGCCTGGGACACAAAATTGAGCTAAAGTGGTATGCTGCCCAAATCACGTTTTCTTCAGAGGCTATTCGAAATGGCCATAACACCCAAGACAGTAGGTTTATAGGTACTGAGTCAAAACTCTGGCCGAGAGAG